>KZ308506.1:0-115009 GCA_000376725.2 Ladona fulva
AATTCCCTAAAGATTAAAATTACTCAATAACCACGGTATTAAAATCGTGATGTGTTTGATAAATAAGTATGAGTTCAAAACTAATAATAACAGCACCTTTATGTGATAAAAAATTAATTTTTGTGGGCAACATTCACTGCGCCGATGCTAAATATCGTGTGATTTGATATTTTCAAAGAAATATCTGTTTATTCACCTCTTTTCTTTTCTATAGACGAAGAATTCACACAACGATGAGTTTTTTGGTGTCAAACAGTCAGAAACTTCATTCCACTTTTTGTGACCTACCCAAAAATCACGCTAGCATAAAACGCATCAAAATTCCAGTTGCCTGGTAAGGCACATTTTTACCTTTCTTGACGGTTAACGTCGGTAATACGAAGGTTAATTTTGCCACCTTGCACTTCCCCTACCACATGCACTTTCGTTCCCACTCCTTAGCTACTCCCTCCCCAAACTCTTATCTGCGACTGCCGCCTGCATATGGGTTGACTAGGGCCCCTAGATAAAAGCCTAGCGAGTGCTTCCTGGGTTTTTAAAAAAGTGTACTCTTATTGGGGAAAAGCGTTGCGAATAATAGAGGCGTGAGCACTGGATGTAATGAAAAATCCAAAACAAAACCGAATTTTCTAATGACTGCCAATTCCAAAATCTTTTATAGCTTCAATTTCTTGAACCTTCAGTCGATAATTGTAAAATCATTTCATATGTAGGTAAAAATGCGTTTTAAATTTATGTCAGCATTTAAAGTTTTGCAATCCCTTTGCTTAGATCTCCAAACGTCCTCGGAAGATGATAAAAACACAGCAAAATGAGACCAACCCTAGACTCTAGTTAATGAAAAAGCATTTAGGACAAATCCTCTGGAGCCTGAAAAACGCAAAGAGTGTGTCAAGTTGACTGTTCTTAAGAAACTAAAAAATACTAATTCCGCGAAACAAATACGGCGGAATATTACAAACGAACAAAAGAGTCCGAAAACATATTCTCAAAATCTTTCCATGTTAATTCTCTCCAAAGCTGCGCAGCGCCGTATAGGGCAACTTCGTAATGACTTTATTTCTCCTCCAAAACATCTCTTGAAATTTAACCAGCTGATTAAGAGACCCGCGCTATTCACTTCTTTATTTTGAATATGGTTTATTAAGCACAATCGCCGCCGCTGCATAGCAATTTCCACCCCCTTCCGTTCCTTTTCCAAAGATTTTCATTAACAAAAAAGGAGTTTGCGACTTTTATCCTCAAAGATCTGCGCCAAATTACTCCTGTGATCACAAAGACGAAGTGCACGGTCTTTTTTTTTCTACTTTCCCACCGCCACACCTTGGCGTGGAGGTCGAAAAAAGGCCTGGCGTTAGCGCGCGTGTAGCCGCGCGTTATTTATCGTGAGATCACTTCATCTTGGATTAGAGGGAAGTTGGCATCGAGTGGACGATACGCTTGGCGAAACGGTGGCGGTGAAATTGCGTTGTTTTTTAGGGCAGAGGTCGCGGCGAGAAGGCGCACGTCATGGAAAAATGCTCCGGAGCTGGAGGTCACTCCTGGTGGAGTTGCTCCACGATGTTACTGGTGCCTCCTCCAGCGAGATACCTATGATCAGGGCCGGCAGAGGCACGGATGAGCCGGGCGGTTGCCCAGTTGCCGAGTTTTAGGGGGCGCATTATGTTAGAACGAGGTATCGTCTATGATCTATGCATGAAGAAGCTAGTTAACGATACTCTGCAAGAGTTACTCACTGTGTATAATCCTAAGTTAATAATTTTCTTTGGAAAAATAACCTTTTAGGAGATGTATTGAATCTACAACAAAAATGTTGCGTGTCATGAAGTTTTCCGGTAAAAGTTTTTATTAGAATTTATTCGTATAAAAATTGATAAACTAACCCATCGTAATCAGTCATAATCGAGTTTCTTTTAGGATTTAGGAAATAATATTACAGTTTAAATTAATCGATGAATTCCAAAAATAATCTTTGAAAAAGAATGTCTTGGAAAAAATTGCATTTTCATAGCATCTAGATGCAAAAAGCATGACTCCCAGTCCGGGACGCCAATCCTCATCGAGCCGGCCCTGCCTGTGATTTAAGACTCTCGGCACACAATCGCTCTCTCACTTTGTAGTAATTTCGCAGCGGCTAATCGATTAACGTCCTCCGAAAGGAGAATTATGCGCGGGACCTTAATGGTGTATTTGCATGCGGTCGGGGGACTCGAATTTCCCGCAAGAGAGCGTAGATATTGGGAAGACTTCCACTTGATAACCTTCGGGTGTCTCTGGGATATTTCTCTGCCTCACCTCGAGATTCGAGTAGGTTGGCAATGGCTTCAGTTGGAGTGCATTAAGGTAGTGAGCGGGTTCCGGTATGTGAAATGGAGATCCTTCCGCGAAAACCGCAATGTAGGAAGCATTGCGAAACTATTTTGCTATCATGTTTTGGATTGTGTGCACCGTTAACTGCAACCAGCGCCCGTCTCGAAGGACTGGTTTTTAGTGCTTTGAGAACCTTCCGGGGGCGAGCGATAATTCGACTTCGGATAACTCTACGCTCCGTCGCGTTTTGGTATCGAGGTTAAGTTCCCGCCGCTCAATTCGCAACATTTCGATGGAAAACGCAGTAATCTGCTATCTTATCGGCGGATGCAATTCCTCGTGAAAGGGAACTTTCGAGACGCACAGGATCATTTTTGCCGTTGTCCGTTTGATTAAATTAAGAAGACTTGGCCTTCGTTTAGCCGCAGATAATTTCGCGCATATCCGCTTCCTATCCTGAAACCCTTAATCACTTCCTATGGCTCTTGCTCGAAATATCTTATCCATGCATATGCACATGCATTATGGCTGACCTTGTGAAGTTTTCCCTTTGAAGAAGAGAATTACTGAACTTGGGGGGTATCTCGAATTGCTTCGACAAGCTGCAATCCGGCAGGGTACAGTATCTTGAAGGACTAAAAGATACATAAGCAATTTATAACCGATCAATATACATATATAAAACCTGACTTTTCTTGTAGTTCACATGATTGGATTCCATAAAATGGCGAAATTTATTATGCATCTCCACTCTCTATCACTTTTTATAAATACTAATAAATGTATGTCAGGGATTTTATCATAATTTACTATTTTTTGAAACTAATAAATTTATTTTTCGTCTAAAATTTGCTGTAGCATTCCATTACCACGGCTTATATTCGGTGAAGCATGGGAAGGATGGCTTAACCACGCGCCAGAATTGTAATTGATCCGCAATTACATTCATTCGATAAGTGTTAAATAACTTATACTTAGTGTCAACTCTTTCAGTCATTTTATTCAAGAACTCTATTTCTTTCAAGTATTATTTTCCTTATGCCTTACAAGTATCCTATAACTGTGAAAAATGCAGTTATATCTCTCATAAATTTCCATTTGTCACCATAAATACAGTCAATCGTGCCATTAAACTTCTTGTGTGCAACTCCTTAGAGGTGAAAATTTATTAAGAAGTTAAAGATGCTGATTAAAATTTATGAAAAAATAAGACAAACAGTTACTGAGAAATATCGATTATGAGAAACTCATTTATACCGATCATGAGAGAGATATCTGCAGTGTAAATGTACAATGAGAGCGTTTCAAACTCCTAGATGTATCAAAATATTAGGTTAATGAAGTACCTTAGCGATTTTTCCCGTTCCTACTTCCTACAACTTCCAATGATATACTACCAGAATTATCGAAACATCAAGCAATTTTCTAATATCCTTACTAGAGCCACTCACCTGTTGTGACTTTCAACCGCACATTACACCTTACTCCAATGATTCATGAGAATACATAACAGCCCCGTAAGTAATCTGTATATGGAGCGGATTGAATTATACGCTTGTATTGATAATCATTTGTAATGAAGGGAACATAAATTGCCTTTGAATACTACCTGATCCCAACGTCGATTACGCTATTGTTGTTGACGCGAGTGGATGAAAAGTAAGAGCAACGAGGGAAAGTGACTTAAAATTCCAGTTTCCCCAGAAGAAGGCCACTGATCGAGAATCAAACTATTTTCTCTATTCAGGTTCAACTGCACGTTCTCTCGGTTATGTTAAGGAGGGAATGGGTAAGAAACTTCTAAGGTCAGTCGGCTAAGACAAGTTTCCCGTTGGCCCACTGGGGCATTTCTATAAACTCAAACAAACTTAGCTTACCTTTATATGAACAGAAATTCTACTTATGGCTATTCGCTATAATTATATGACAAATATTGTCCTATTATTTAATATTGTAAAACAATATTGGATTAGTATGTATTTGTATCAGTATAGTAGTAGTACTATATAGTAGTAGTCAGAGCCGCGCCGCCCTATGGGTGCAAGGAGTGCACCGCACCCGGGCGGCGGCATCTAAAGGGCGGCAGGAGGAGCGTAGCCAACCATTTATATTATTACAACAACATTATTTGTTGTTTTTGGGTGATAGACACGACTTATCTAGGAAATATTATGACGTGAAATTCAAGATTGGCTAATATTTACAGTATTGAATTAGGAATGACTAAAGACGAGATAGGAATATTTGTTCGGTGGATTAAGTCGTTATTAGTTATTTATGTCGCATTATAATTTTTATTATAAACTTTCATATTTCAAATCAACGGTGATAAATCATTCAATAAGTTAGTTATTCGTAATAAAGATTATAGCGATGTTCGACAGCTATGCTATTATATTTGATTACTACAAGCCTTCAATATCAATCACTCGGCTTTCTTAAAATTTACATATTCCCGAATTCTAATTTTTTACGTAAATAGCAAGGCTGAGTAATTTTTGCTAAAAAGCGGTCAAATAAAATACGTTACAGGACAGTACAACCAAGAAGATAAAAATGGATATAGATCAATGTTAAGCTTTTATACATTCAAATCACTCGAGTTTTGTTGCAATAAATAACCTAATTCGTACTAGTATCAAATCCAGATTTTATTCCATTGCCAATATTCTTGCGAAATCGTTAAGTAACTTTTTGACACCGGACCTATGTGTTAACCTTTTGACAAGAATAAAAATTAATACAATAATTTCATCCTTTGGCAAATCGATTAGCATTATGTTATTACTCTGGTGCCGTGAGTTTCAATTTACACTTTTTTAATCTAACAGCGGATATGTGAGCGTAATTGCGCTCTATATCTGACCTAAATTACTATCACATGTACGAAGATATTTTAAGAGGCAATTCGAATTTATAAACGAATGTAATTATACCTTTTTTCTGAGATTTATTTCCTAATCATATGACATGATTTCAATTTATTTACGTTTTCACATTGTAGAGGTATTTATTTAGTTCTGAGTCCGAGAATTTTTAATATTTGCTTAGGAATTTTTAGTTTGTGTGTACTCATGAATAAAGTAGTCAATTCATGGAATATTAAGTTAAGGCAATGAACCAAGTTCAAAGTGCTTAGACGTCCAGCATCCCTGGGAACCGGGAGTATTATTTGCAATTATTGAAGCGCTGGTAACGAATTCTTGATTTTATATCCCGTTTCTATTCAATTCTATTAATGGAATGATTTCCGAATACCTTACCGGTTTTTGTACTGAAAATTTTCTTTTCTTTAACGAATCTTACGTATCAGAATGTTTGCAAAATAATCCGAACGTCTAGATAAGATATTCACTTCGATATCATAGCATTGTTGAAATTGAATAGGTCGTTCGTTCTAATAAGCAGCAAATCTTCAACTAATTGGATGATTTCCATAAGGAATATGTTTTAGCAAAGCCCAAAGACATTTGACTCTGAAAATAGCTTATTAGCCATTGTTTTCACATTCCTAACGTTGAAGTCACTGAAAGAAACGCGTATGTGTACTCTTAACGAAACGATGTATTCCTCTAGCTTTATTAACATTCACTTCTCATTGAGAAATCTTCTATCTTAGATATATTCCCATACTGAGTTTATTTATAAAACAATATATAAGAAATAAAAATGGATTTAGGTGAGAATGTTCACAGAAACATCCCCATTAATTTCTACGAGCCAACTTTCGGGCTTCCGAGAAAAATCTGATATTGCATGGGAGTTTTAATAAATCAACGTTGAGCAAAAGCGCGTACATGCAGTACGCGCTTATGGATAATGGTATACAAGGAAAAGCCGAATGTATACTTCAAGCATAGTTGCATAGGCATGAATGCATAAGAAACTTAAGCAGTTTCACGTACGTAAATATCTCGTATAAAACAAACCAGATTTGATGACAAAAATATTTATTTTCAGGAGTGATCTTGCATCAAAACCCAAGTATTCTTAATTTAACTCCTACATGATCGATAGGTGCGGCCCGGAAGACAGTTCTGTACTTTTTCTTACATTTATTAACAAGCTTGGAATGTTGGAATATGCACAAATGAAATTCTTACATAAAGGTAACCGATAATAATCTCTGCCAATACCACAGAAGATGTCAAATCCCATTTAATAAAACCAATACAAAGCATTGTTTACGTGGTTATTAATGCACATAATTATCGGACGTGTAAAAACTCATGGTTAATGTAATTGCAGAAACTCTTGCTTATAAGAGGGTGAATTTTCATATTTGTAGCTTACAAAACTACTCTCAAAGGAAAGGAGTTACTGAAACAAAGTTTCTTCAGTTATTATAGCAAGTAACCGTCACAATCACAGGCCATCATCTGAGAAGTGTGTGCATGATCGAAGGAAACCTAAAGAAAGAGGGTGTAATTGGTAACCTTAGGTTTCATAAGCCAATAGTTACCCGTGTGGGGTTGCTAGTCCCCCATCTGGCGCCCCACCAGGTTGCGAATCGGAGAAAGTTTGCCAGATATAGAGAGCACCGGGAAAAAATCTACCAGACTAGCACCGAAATACCAAAACTAGCACTGTTGCCTCGCATTCAGGTGTTGTATCTCCAAAGGCTAGGGGAAGGAACCCTGTATAAAAAAAACCGCTTGATTCTCCAGATTAGGGGTTTTGCACTGGGCCAACACCCCAACGAATGTAAACGTAATTTACAATAAAGCCAACCAGGGAGCCTCGGAGTGGACTATAATTTTGGGAAATGAACTATAGATGTGAGTGACTGACTGCGAAAAAGAAACTAACTCGATATAATCAGATTCCATCATGGAACGTGAGAACTATGAGGACAGCAGAAAAAAATAGAGAAATAGCTAATGAGATGTTTAAATACAAAACTGACATATTAGCCATTCGCCTTGGGCAGGTAATGGAATATTAGGTATAGCGTGATATACGGTGAACTAGAGTAGCAAAGAGGACTACTTGATATGGGGTTCATAAAAACAAAATAGATCAGAGATAGTACGTTACAATACCAACCCATAAACGAAAAAATGTTAAATAAGGGTGAAAGTTAATTAGGATATATCACGCTGCTTTCAATCCAAGTCCTGACTTTGATTATTAATGAAAGACTAAAACAAGTAGTCGAAGAAATACTACGAGAACGTCAGTGCGGTTTTCCATTACAAAGAGGCACATCTGATCAACTGTTTGTGATGAAACAGATTATGAAAAAAATGTTATGAACATGATATAAACCTCTACATTCTCTTTTGGGTACGCTTTTGACAATGTAAGAAAGGCTAAACTTTGTGAAGCTATGCAAAATGTGAACACCCCCTTAAAACTGATTAGGAAAACAAAAATGATTATGAGATTCACAAAAGCTAAGGTTAGGCATGAGAATACGTTTAGCGAACCTTTTAACATAAATAAAGGAGGATTGAGGTAAAGGTGTTAACTTTGCACATTGAAGTTGTGCGGCTAAATCCCAAGGAATAACAAGTGTGAAAAATAGCGACACAACTGGGACTCCTTGCGATTCCCTTTGGGAGGGTTTACCCTATAAAACCTGCTTTGTGAGTTGGCTGCCCCAGTGAGGACCTCAGGCGGTAGTTCGTGCCATTAAATGTGTAGGCTGTTCGCCGTGCTCACAGAAGCATTATCTTAACAGTGTGGAAGAGACGCGGCATGGTAGTTCAGTGGTTGGAATACCTGCCCGAAAAGTGCAAGACCTGGCTCGAGTCCCTGTCATGTCGGTACTTTTACACTTGTTATTCCTTGATAAATAAAGGCGTCAAAGAGGGGGATGGGCAGTCGGCTACCGTACTCATTCTTGCATTGCATTATGTCATCAATGAATCATCGAGGAACAATGTTAAATACAACGAGCCACATTTGTGCATATGCTGACGATATAGCATTTCTAGCTAGATCAAGGCAATGCCTGGTTGAGATTTACGAAGACCTGAATGAAAAAGCAGCTGGAAGGGGCTTAAACGTTAACATATACAAAACTAAACATATGGTAGTCCTTGCGTAAGAAACACTAAGTGAATTGCAAAAACTACGCATAGATGACGTAACCAGTGATGGTTTCTTTATCTTGGTAACAACATTGGTAATGAAGGATGAAGACAATTCAGGATAAAGTAAAAGCAGAAAACAGAGCATATTATGAAAACTGCAGGATTTCGAAAAGTAAGCTAATTAGGCGCAAGGCAAAGAAGAAAACATACATTACTCTTATCTGACCAAATGTCACCTATGGAGGGTAAACATGGTAAACAGAATAAAAGAGACGTAAACACTGCGAAAATATGAAAGAAAATTTATACGACGTATATATGATCCACTTAAGGAAAATGATACTTTGAGATTTAGAAAAACCAGGAAATAGGTGAGATATTAGAACATGTAGATATCATAAGATTCATAAACTCTCAACGAATATGATGGCTGGACCATTTAGAGCGATGGATGACCAGCATATGCCAAAGAGAACTCTGAGAGATCGGGAATATAAAACAAGAAAAAGAGGGCTCCAAAAATCAAGATGGACTAATGATGTTCTCGAGGACATCAGACGAATGGGTATCAAAGGCTACAGCGAGATGGTGAAAGATAGAGGATGCTGGAGAAAACTCGTGTTTGATTCACGTTGAGCTGTAGCACCTCAAGGGGAAGAAAAAGCCATAAATAAAATTAAAGATAGCCATAGATTAACTCTAAAAGAAATTATAGAAATATCATGAGAAGGAAATAGAAATAAGGTAGCTTTGAAAAACTTGGCGTACCATATCATGTAACCATAATGCTGTGAAAATTAGAGGACACCAATTATGAAAATGACGATTAAAATATGAAGAGCTATCGGCTCCTGTACGCTCTTGATCGACATTATACTCATTACGTAAAGTTTTCATTGTTTCCGTTGGCAGAAGGCATCAGAAAGTGAACATGGAAAATGCATTACACTTTTATCTGGATTCAGCAACTGTTCAAGGTCAAGATCATAACTGATCTACAATTATAAAACTCAAGGTGGCAAAAGTTAATCGATCTAACCATAAATTATTCACGATATGGAATTAAATAAAATGGAGGCATTTGAAACTAGACTATTGTATGAAATGGAGTGTAGAAAGTGGAGAAATAAGAGAAAGATTGCGATCCTGGAAAAATGTTTTGAAAAGTTTCATTGAACTACTTATGAAGACAATCAGTTTGAAAGTTACTTAGATTTATGAATGACTTATGGAACGATATCATAAGCTTCATGTAATGCATTGAATGCTGAATAGAATTTATGCTACCATGTAATGCATAGAAAGTTGAAAAATAGCGAAAATAATGAGCTCGAGAGTGAATCATCGAACGTTGCTTGATCCGAGATTGAGCAATTCACTTGTTTTGAAGCCATATTTCAACTTCACCAAATGATTGGAAGATTCCTTTTCCTCTTTTCACTCACGGAAAAGAAGCTTGACATTACAGACTGCATGGCAATGTAGTCTGATACCAGGCCAATAGAGTGCTGATCACGTTTTCTTCCTTAACTTTGAGTTGTCCATTGCGCGTTGCGGAAATGAAAAAAAAAATCCAAATATAAGAGCAGAAATATGTAGAAGAAAGTAAAAATACTTTTTTATCGCAACGAAAACTAGATTCGCAATGTGTTAAACTTCCCCAGGAAACATAAAGCTTGATGACTTCATAAGAATTAACATGCGAATGCAGAAGAATGAATGGCTTACTGGATTAAGATCGGCGGAGTAGCGAGGAGGAGCAAATAACTTTTATGAGGAAATCATAAATTCAAGAAAGTTCCTAAAACGAAATTTCCTGTATGTCTAACATAGATAAATATCGCTTTCAATAGGTTATCTATAAACTGTGATATATTTTGGAGAGAGAATAATAAGCATGTATGGTAAACCTCGTCTCAGCCGAACAGACTGCGAACGTTCGGTTTCAAAGTTGACTAACGAAATAAATTTACTTCCAACATAGAACTGGAATAGACTATAAGTGAAACATGAAATAAGGAAACGGGTAACAGGGTAACTTTCCTCTATGAATGAGAGGAAAGAAAACGCCGTTTGTAGGCAAATATAAAAAGGGGCGTTCCTCTGAAAGAGAAAAAGATGAGCAGAATTGGAAATAAAAGATAATCTGAGAATCTATTAACCTGTAATGAAAGAGATTGGAAAGAATATCGTGAATCAAATAGGTAATTATCCTTCATGGTCCGTAAGGTGATAGCGTGCATGGCATGGACGGACGGAATTTTGAGAACATCTTCCTTTTAATAGTCAGCCGATGGGCAGAAAAGTTATATGCAATTGTGTTTTTGAACACCTTTTCTTTAGACTTTGCACTCCGATAATTTCGGATGTAGAAATCCCTGCTCAATCTCCTTTCCTTTCGTTCTAAAACCTCACTAAACTATGAATGATATCATCGTAGAGCTGAGTTCACGTTTTTACGATAGGTCACGAAGAACCTACGACAGTGAAAAAATGTCTGAGCATTTATAGTATTTTCTTGTCTATCATCTCATCAGAGGATGTAAACCTGTGTATTTCAAATTATTTGATGAAGAAGGAGCTATGGGGAGGCTTAAAATATGAATCATAAAAGTCTGAGCTGTCCCATTATTATGTAAAAACGCGATATTCTTGACATCCGGGGCAAGGAAAGGGGAACATAAAATCAATTGACGAAGCTGTCACTGTGTGGAACTCCATAACGTTAGTAAGGAAAAGAACACCGTGTCTTAGTTGCACAAGATAGAGACTAGACACTATCTTGTGGAACTAGACAGTGTTCTTTTCCTTACTAACGAAAGAGGAACAATTTAGAAGCTAAAACAGCAAAATAATTCCATAGATAAAATCTTTGGAATTAAATGGACGATGTCATATCAATTAAAGCAAATCAATAAAAATATATCACAATATTCTACGGAATTCTAAACCGAGAGAGCAGTATAAAAGAAAATGTTATGTACAATTTTCCCATAAATAAATTTTCAAACTAAGTGAACCGATTTAACAATAATATTCCCAATTTTCTCAATCATGCCAATTATAAAAATGTCGAAGCATACCGGACGAACGTTTGGTTTTGAAATTGATCAGTCAATGGGGAAGGTGCATTTTCACAGGAATATCCTTGTTTAGTAATAATTGGAAAGAGCTGCAACTAAATTTGAAATACGAGTTTTGAAGTTAAGATCATATTGGTAATAAATATCAGCAAAATTTATCCTTGAATCCGCATCGATTTGCAAAGAGGTTATTTTTGAACGCATACTGTAAGACGCCGCTTATGTGAGCTAAAACTCCTATCAGCGAGATGCGAGAAAAAAATTCCCGAGAATCTTCATCAAACTACCACATTCTGTAACTTCCAATACCAGAGATGTCGATCCCATTCTGGCAAAAATACTAGTCAGCAGCAATTCATTTTTATTAAACTTCAGAATGATTCTTGCTTTTTCATTCCATATTTTTAGTCCGTTTGCCGCTAATGCGCTTCGGTGAGTCACGCCTAATTCATTTAGAAATAAAACAAAACTCGATGGTGAAATGAATTCCGTTGAATCATCTTAACATGCTTGAAATCGCTCACGTTTCGCTCCCTTCTTTCGCTCTGAATCAAAATGAAAATTCGCGAATACAGACGAGATTAAACTTTTTGTGAAAAATGTGGCAAACTTATAGACAAGCAAAATTAGAGTGAACAGCAAACAGCAAATTCATATAGTCTGTTAATTCCACCATTTGGATGGTCACCTGCTCCTTACTAGTAAAAATCATACCTCCATTTTCAAGTATTATTAATATCTCTCTGCCAAAGGCAGCTTTGGAAACTAAAAAACAAATTCTAAGCCTTATGCGAAGCACGCAGGATTTTTTCCGCCAGCAAACCAGTTCTGCTGGCAATATATCCAATGAAAATTGATACAGATGGCCTTCCGTCTCTCCCATTCCTTCATATCACGCATCGTTTGAACAGAGGCTGCTTCCACATTTCTTCCGCACAATTTTAATTTCCCGATAATTTTTTGAAGCAAGAACGAATTTCCTTGAAAGAAACACTGCCCATTAGAAGTGGCAATGGAAATAAATCGGTAAATCCGCTTTGCCAATAAAAAAATTCCGCTAATATTTTTCTTCTCTCCGGTGAATTTCCTCATCTTGTCTTTGCGCAATACACTTCAATTTTTTGCGCTCGTTTCTTCCATGACGTTCCTCTAGCGATTTAATTGAAAATATAAACGTTCCGCGACTTAAAGGACGCGATGCATCGATAATGAGAAAGAGCGCGGACATGATTGCAAACATCATGCAATCAGGAAGTCTCATTTAAAGTGAAAAATGGGTGTATTGGAGAGCCTAATTGAATCCTATACTCTGACCGGGCTCCCTCTGTTTCATATCAAATCCGTCCCCGAAATAGCCTTTCACGGTTCGCTGATTGCCAAGACAAGTAACAGCTCCGACGGACTAACGCCCTGAACTGAGTGGACGACCTGAAATTTGTCACCGGGTTTCACGACTCATGCCCGGTTCCCAGCCGCAGTGTGGCCGCTTTCATTAGGATCGCCCTGTAATTCCGGGCTCGTAAACCACTGGTTTGTTCGATTTCAATTGGGCTCTGGTGTTAGGAAATGCAGCCGTCCGCTAGCGCGTGAGGGACATTGCCCAAAGCGACATACTCAGCGGTCGCGCTGATTTCGGGACGTTGGAGTAGACATCTATTTACATAATGAAGATATCCAAATAATTACGGACATTTAAAACGACTGATTACCTTTTGCGAGACAAATCAAAAGAGATTTTGAAACAAATGTGCTTTATTCACGTACGACTTTACTTCATTCTCCGGCAAAAAAAACTCACCGGCAAATGCAGTTAGGCCGGAAACTGCAGTTAAGGAATCCACAAAGGTATGGGAAACCCTCTATTTTAGAATCCAGCTCTTTTTTAAGTGATTTAAATTGTTCTTCTTCGAGAATTAGATGGAAACAATTATAAAAGAAATGCGATTAATTATTCACCATCTACAATTAGGAAGGATAATTCGTACAATAATTTATAATACAAAGTATCTTACATTCGTATATTGATGATACAATTGTTGATGTTGGTATAATTCTATTGATTTTCACTGTAGAAAACATACGAATTCCATCCTTCGATGAACCATGAAATTTCGATATTTCAAGAATGAATGTTACAGAATCTTAGAAACTTAGATTATAGCCGGTAGCAAAGTTATTGATTGTAATCATTAAACCACTTACAAATAAATACAGATCACGTTAATCGTGACCTACGAGGCTCATAAATATCTCGAGATTGCCGTTTTGCAAATATTTAAAATTAAAGTTTTTAACAATTTCTATCCTGGCCATATTCTGCAAATTAAATCGAAATGTTGATATCCTAAACATACTTAGATTCATTGATGTAGCCGATTGTTTAGTGCTTAAAGTTTTAGACTTTTTGAGGGGTTTTGGGGGTTTTACTTTTTAATACAATACAAACAATCAGTGGACTTTATCTTACAGGAAAATATAGAATACAGAAATAAGTTCTTTAAAAAATTTATTTATTCTTCTTCGAAAATCTTCATCAATCACTGAAATTTTCAATATAGTCGTATTTCAATAAAGTCGTAAAAAATTAAGGGAAAAACAAAAAATCCCCTTAAAATACAAAATCAATCGCTGAAAAGTGCAATAAAGAAACTTGGATAGTAGGAATATAACCTCAGGGTAAAAGAGCCTTTTCAGCAAGAAGGCATCTTAGGAGATGTAAATAAAATGCAGGTAACAAAAGATATTCGTTAAAGCCTCGTTATATACGCAGATTCATTTAAAATATCTATAAATCTATGAAGATAAAAACTATATCAGTAAATAAATGCAAATTAATTTTCATCGAGAACAGATTAGAGTGAGGTTTGCGAGACAATGATTGAAATAACCATCATCACTTCGAAACGTATGAAAATTTTAAAACGATGCTTTTTCCCTAACTGCGAACAATTTTATACGAAACTCCACCAAGTGGAAGACGATTTCCTCTAACACGTTAACTGAAACAACATTATTTCTGAACCATATCACAGCATCTAGGAAATATAGCTGGAATTGATATGTATGGACGTGAAATGGAACTCGAATCTCCAGTGAATACTGACATGTGTTAGAAGCTGTTTTTCCGACAGTCACCTAATGAGTTTTCAGAGTTCTTCCGCGGATTCTGGAAATGAATCTTGCCATTAAATTCATTTCCCAAGTGGAAAGCTGCCTTCATTTCTAATTTCCTTAAATAACCCCTGGAAAAATATCAAGGTAAAGAGACATACCTTGATCATAAAATAGAACTCCATGCACGATGGGGAAAGCGAAATGAATGCATTAATATGAGACAGGGCCCCACTGATAACTACACGACGAGGATATATTTATATTAAATGAAGATACCAAACGCGACAAAATCATTGACTTCGAAATGTGTATCTTCTCTATAGCCGTTTTTCCATTACTTATGGGGTCAGCTGATGATTATGATGTATTTTAGCTGTGGCCTTAATTTTACGGTAGGTTGTATTTCCTGCCGCCAATCGGGAATATTTAGCTTCCTTAGGGAAAGAGCATAGGACCGTTTCTACAAGAGGCGGACAAGCTACCTTCTTCAGAGACGACCAGTTGAAATACCATTACAGAAATAAATTATTAATTGATAAGTTATTGAACAATGCTACAAGATTTTGCATCAGTAACTGCATTTAGAGGTAATTTGTGCTTATTTAAGAGAACAGTTACAGAAGATTTTTCCTACAGTATTTGTAATATTCAGCCAGTATAAACCACTAATAAAGTAGTAACTTTAGCATGTAAATAAGTAAAACGAAAAATTTATTTATTTTGCCCTTTTACTCCCAAAATTTTTGCTCAAAAAATCTTCTGAAATTAATTGAAATAAAAGTCGGATTTGTTAACAGTATAATTTTCATTGCCTCAGTCTGCATCACCATGTCCGAATTGATGTGAATTATATCAAATTCGTATATATACGATTCAATTTTCATGCAATGTAAGAAAACGATAAAAAGTTACATATTATAATATAAACTCTTCCGCCGATATTTCAATAGAAATGAAAAAGAGATCAAAATTTTCAAGTTCCTTTGAGACTGAAACAATAAATAATTTCATCAATTTTGAATTGCGAAATCATTCGTGACATTCGCCAATCGCGGAATAGCTTTAGCTGATGAAAATGATGAAATGAAAGATTGACTGATTGGGAGAAAGCTAGATATCAAGGATGAAAAGAATATACTGGCTTTGGGGACCATATTTGATTAAAAGAAGAGCATCTCCACACAGAATGAAATATTTCTTACGATGTGTCTACGGAAGTTTTAATATCATTATGTTAAAAGTCAACCCCTGAATCAAAGGAAAGATTTTCTCTTTTTATTCATCCGTTTGAAAAAAATCAATTGTCGCAACGTTTGATTGGGGAAAATATTAAAAATAAAAAAATATTTGGATTTGAAAAACTGATTTCCTGTTTTAGAGAAAAAACTGATTTCCTGGTTCAAATCCGAAAGAGAATTTGTACGATTCATACCAGCTGACACAAATCGAGGATCAAAACCCCTAAGATTATTATGGGGAAATACTCAGGAAAAATAAATTAGAATTTTCGCAATGAAACACGAAATGGAAAGGTGTCTACTGAGAAAGGAAGAGATAAGTATGTAGAAATGTTTAATATAAATGGAAAAGATTAAAATGATCATCAAAATGAGTTAAATAAGCGTTAAATAAATATCATTTATCTGTCACAGTTACATTTGCTTAAAAATCCTTTTTTAAGGAAATCAAATTAACAGCATCTTATTGCCATGTAAGTATTGCGGGATGACTGAATATGAAACATGTCATACGACAATAGCTCAGAATGTGATTAATATTAAACGCATACTTCATTCACATTCTACCGTTATCATTACATTTCTGATATCGCCCAACATCGCTGGGTTTTCAATGAAAATAAAGGCCATTACGTACAATTAAAATATTTGCATAGGTTTTCAACTTAGCATAAACTCATAATTCTAACTCTATGTTTTATCTGTAATTGAGTCAGCGGCAATAACGTCTGTTCTTCCAATGTGATTGAATTTGAGGTGCATACTCTTTCAAGTCTTCAAGACTAGCGGAGATTCCGTCAAATATTTTCTTTCGACTACTTGTGAACTTTTCCGCGTCCGACGCAACATCGCTTACACTCATTGCATTTACATTTACATTTACATTTGAACCCTGCAAACCGCTAGAGCGCATGGCAGGGGGTGTAAAACACCGATATACCTATCTAACCTGCACTGCTGTTCGCTTCTCTAATACATCGCGGAAAGAATGATTAAAAATAACTAACCGTCCTGGCAACTATCTCCCTGTAACGCTTCTTCGTTTCGTCCCGAAGATTACGTTCGGTACTAACTGGGATGGCAACATCAACAACCTCCTCCCTGAGATCCGTAGTGAGAAATTTATTAAAAAGCTTCCTACGGTAATCTAGTCTTCTATCACTAAGCGAATTCCATCCGAGAGATTCTATCATAGCTGAAACACTGCTGTCAAATCTGAAGTCACCCTTAACAAACCTAGCTGCCCTACGTTGAACCATCTCAAGGCTGGAAGTTAATCCTACTTCGTGGGGATCCCAATTGTGAATGTAAATGGAGTTCATTTTACTATTTACTTTGATAAACTCATTATGAGACTGATTCTATGAGACGTACGTACGTATGCAATTTAAGTCAAAGTGTCATTTTTGTGAAGAATTATCCATCTCCAACCGAATCCATTGAAAACTAGATTAATATAAAAAAAGGCCTAAATTACCTGCGACAACGGTAAGAATGTTGATTTCCAGAATTTTTTTGCCTAAAAATTCACTCGATTATTTTTTCCCACTCAAGGATGGCTCCCACAGATTTTTTGTGTAAAAATGGTTTTCTGGATTTCGCTGTTTTCGTAAACTTTCCTGACCAAGGTTCGTAATTATTCTGAATCCTCATGAAAATATGTGTATTTGCGTTGCCGTACGCAGAAGTTATAAAGATAAGTGGTCGCCTTATAGCCCTTAGTATGGAAACTCGAAAAATTGCTCATGAGCTTATATAAATCAATAAGGCTTATTTAAACCAATGATATGGATGGCAGAAAGTTGTGAAAATGGAAGAATCCAAGAAGATCTACCGCAAAATTACATCGAATTCAATTCATAGTTCAACAAAATGAGGAATTTCGTGTAATCTACAAACATAAGAAAATAGTGGGTGAAAATTAATACCTTAACTAATCGATAAATCCGGATTATTCTTAAGAAGTAGCTAGTAAAATAGCTCAATCGCGTGAAACAGAAACAATTAATACAAGTATTAACTCAAAAAGCAAAGTAATATTAATTGAAAATATTACAAAGCAATCCTATCCTGAAATAGTTTTACAAGGCATGATATCGGTATGAATTTCTTTCGATGAGTAGCTTGAGTCTCCAGATACTCGTATTAAGTCTTGCGTTCTAAATTCAGCGCTTTCTCATTTTTGAGGCTTCCTCCTTTGAATTTAACCCTCGTGACGCTCGATACACATTAACATTAAAAATGTTTGAACTTAACTGAATCATTACTGACCCATGTAAGAGTATTAGGATAAATTTTAATAAAGATGAGCCGGCTGCTCAATTGTTTCACGGCGTTACATGTTACTTCTCTATATCTGCCATACAATGCTCCTTTTGAAGGAACTATATATAACTATACGCAATCTGCTAAAATTACTGAAAAGTTGTTGAATTATACATATTTAACGTAAACAGCCTAAACCGACCTCTATAAACCAACGTATATAATCTTATTCTTGAAGTGAAAAAAATGGATGAGGCCTCCGGTTAGCCGGTTATTTGAGTACCACGTTCGACTTCGGTGAAAGCAGCTCCGCGTTCGATTCCCGGTGGGGGCCTACGTGCGAATTGACTTCAGTTGTTGCAACACTTTTAACAATACTACTACTAGGAAAATGGGTCCGGAATTTATGTAAATATTACAAGAATGGCATGATGATGCGAAGAGCTGTAACCATGGCAGAATGAAACACCATGGTACGGGTAAATATTTGTAATATTTCGTTCTTTTCTTTATGGAGTCCTACCACAAAGTCGTACCTGAAGCAATAGATAGTATCCCGAGATTATTAATGTCTTTGAATTCTAATAACGCAAACACCTAAATTTGACAGTTTTATATTAATAAGAATTATAAAAAAATCATTGCTAACGTGGGCTTAGTGCTATGATAGCAATTCCCTCCAGAGTGTTTCAAAATTCACGCAAAGACGGTCTGCGTCTTAGTGACCGCACGCAGCTCCAAATTCTTGGTATGAAGCTAAAAAGCCAGAAAGGTTTAAAGTATGAATTACGCTTCAAAAAGAATAGATTTTTCCAGTCAAATATTGTCGGTAAGTAATCGATGGGAACGATTACCAGATGGAATAATATTAAATCGACACCGAATCCCAGCAATGTATTCACGAGAATTATGCCGCCAGTTCTACTTCTGTTTAAAGATACAAACGTGTTTTCCTAGAATGTTAAAATTTAGAGCTTAAATGCTAAAATAGGGTATAAATTGTATCCCACGCTCTGCGTTTTCCAATACAATGTCATTTATTTCGAAGAGTATACAAGCATACCAAGAATGTTCTTCAACAAGTAAAGTGGTGTAAAAATTTTTATGGTATAATGCATAAAAGTTAACCTCCGATATTACAGTTTCAGGCATTTTTTCATTGCTTCCTATTGATGTCCTGAATAAACTGGTTTTTCAAGATGCCACTTTTATCTATAAGGTTGTGGGAAAAATACCTGCGGCTGGTTTTATTTTTCAAGGCTATATATCAATTCATCTAACAACCATCCACGTTCATGCGAAATTGCACTTTTCATTTCATCGTTTTCATTTTGTACTTTTAACGTTGGAACTTCTTGATAGCAATAAATATGGATAGTTAAGAGATGTGAAAGAGAAACGTGAACTTTGAAAAGTCCACATTGCCTATGTGCTAAAGTGTGTTTTTTTTGCGTAACTTCTGAGGGTGCGAATTTAATGATTCTTTTAGGAGTGGATTGTAGAATGCACTTATTATTTAAATGAAAAATCGTAAAAGTTGCGAAACAAAATAGTAAATTAAGATTCTGATCACAATAAACTTATGGTCTATTAATACATATTCTGAAATCCAAATAAAATTAGTAACGTGCAAAACTATTCGCTTATTTTTCATTCTATTCGATTAATATCTATTGCTTTTGTGATGGTTTAGTTATTTAGATATACGTGGGATAGCGTTTATTGATGAGAAGATTTATTATAAAAAGTAATATTGTTCTTTTAAGTTTCTCTTGGTTTATCAATTTTCGTCAAATCTCAGGATAGTTCCGCGACAATAACAAGAAGAAAATTGTGATATGCTGAAAAGTAATCGGAGTAAAACAATTAATGAAAATATTGACAGTATATCATTAAGTAATAACTAAGTCCTGAATATTTCATAGCCCTAGAACAGAGGGGAAAGCTTGCTTGCACCTGTGGTAAGAAAAAAACTTTTCAATATGGAACTAGAAATTAACTGCGTAGAGATGTTTTGTTGAAAAGATTTCGAAAGATTATGAAAAGCTTTTTCATTTAGGTGTAAATTAAGCATCGTGCCAATCACAAGATTAAACGTACGACATGAAAATTAACGTTTGTAATATTTCCAAATAAGTAATATTCTAAAGCGATAGAGAAGTATTACAAAATGTAATGTTAGAAGTTAAAAAGTATCGCAATTGTTAAGGTGAACAAGGAAAAGATTATTTACTTGAAACAATGGTAAAAGTATCATTTTAATAATTTCCTGAAATAAACAATCATACGTAGTATAAGGAGAGCTTCTCATATTTGACTCTAATAGACAAGCAGATTTGACAAAATAAACGAGGTTAAGAATACATTTTGAAGGCTGCATAGTTTACTTTGATTGATATTATTGTCTATGATTAATATTGATGTCTTGTGCAGTGTTTTTTTAATTTCCTTAATGCTTCTTAAGTAATTTTTCTATTGAACATTATCACTTAAATTTTTATAAGAATTTAATTTTAGGATGCTTTGTTTAAAATGCCATTTATGATGTATGATTTTTATTGCTTTAGTGAATTATTATTACACTACTGCTCGAGTGGTTTACAAATTTATTCATGTTTTTATTAATAAAATTAACAATAGGTTAGACATAAGAAGAAACTCTTTGTCTCAATCTCGCCTTAATAAATATCTCGCCTTAGTAAAACTAATAATAACCTTACAATATCACATAAGCTCATAAAATGACATTATGTATGTGATTCATAGTATATGGTTTTAAGGGTATGCATCTCTTCTAAGTAAATTCTAACATATCTGATGATTTCTTGCAGATTAATTACTTCTGTTATTTATACCAATTTAGATTATTCATAAAAGTAAGTCAATCTTTGAGATTTTTCTACGAGAGTGGAATACAGTTATATTTTTGAGCGCTTTAATTGAATCGATTTACAAATTTTATCGACAAGATTGTTTACTTTCTAAACTGATTATTTCTATAAAAAAGGAGCTAGCATGTCTTCTGGGGAAGCTATACTTATAGCGCCATTCAAAAGCTAAAAATGCCCGAGAACATGAAGAATTATATTTTCGTTATCATTATAAAATTTTTCTTAGATATTAACGATAAATTTACAGAGAGAAAGATGTATTTTTATCGAAATCCATCATTGTAATTTGTAAATCAACTATGTTGATTCTGGAAAAGGAGATGCAATCTTTAATCTACTTAAGGATCCGATGTTATCCACAACTACTTTCGAATCTTACACACAAGTCTGCTTATATGGATGTTTATGTTATCAAAACCGCACACAACCGTATGCTATTTCTCCGAGCAAGTACTGTAAAGCAATCAGCGATAACTACGCTTAAATATATTCCTCTCCAAAATATTTGTCTAACGTTATTTTGTTTTACAGAGAAGATTTCTTACATTTTTATACTTATATTTACGTAAAAGTAAACCGAAATGTTGACTTAAGTTACTAAAGCCGTTCATAGGTCGGTAGTTGTTCCCTCAAGCAAATTACATGGCTGTTTCATTAACAAGACCGCTTCCAGTTTCATGCTAGAGATAGCAATAGTACGCCATCTCCCAGGACAGAACTATCGTAGGTAGCATCGTCTATATCACAAGATCGATTGTGTCTCGGGAAGCCATCTAAACAGACAGATTAGTCAGTCGCGTTAAAGATGATGCCCCTCGCTCACTGCATCTTCCTCGAGAACCGACTTAAGTCGGTAGGGTTTTTCCTCTTCATTGACTCTAACTTCATTCAATTTCATTCAGTTTTAAAACTTTCGATCGATATGTTTGGAATTACATTCCATCCCATCCCTCACGGTTGCTGATTTCTCCATCCTTTCCAGCTGAGGTAATTCTGCGTTGAGTTTGACTCAAAAAAATATTTTGTCAACTAACCCAAATTCTAATAAGCAGTTCCTCACTCTGACTATAATTAGCTCTAATAGTCTATAAAATTTTTAAAAAATGTACCTTCAGGTATTTATTTTTATATATATTTATCTTTATTTTTCATTACTCATTACTAAGTCATTACTACTGCCATTTTTCCTTAAATAATAATTTGAATAGAAGCGTGAATGGATTAAATAAGAAATTATTCGTGTGGTCTTTCCAGGAAAAATGTGAAGAAAAATTTCCGGATACGCAACATCCTTTTTCCACTGCACCGACTGTCGGAAAAAATGCACGCAGCTGAATTTCAACGGAAGATGCATCCACGTGCCATCATTAGGAGGTCTGATAATTATGTTTTAAGGAGAAATGAGGAAATGAAATTATAACCCACATATTTTGATTATTAATGAAAGGCATACCATTTCCTCTTTAATTGATCTCGAAAATTCTCGAAAAATGACGAAGAACATTAGCCTTGCAAGTAAAAATCAGTTTAACTTACTTTACCATAATGGCATAATGGAAACCGTCAGATAGTGGCATTCCGTTTCAGTCTTTCATGCATTTTACTATTTACTCCGACAAAAACCACTTCACCCGTTTTACTTTACGTTGTTAAACTTTGGAAAAGGCACAATTAAATCAGCCGATCATGAAATTCTTGATATTCGGGTTAACACACTCATAAGAAGATGCTCTCTTCAGTAAAAATTAACACAGTGTAGCTTTTGGTCCTCAATAATTTATATTTATGAACATTTTTTCATTTAGATGGGCAAAATCAAGAAATTTTTCGATACCAGCATTTTACTGTACTGAATTCTTACAAGGTTACCGTTGAACATTTTCCTTGACTGCTTAAGAGAGGATCAATCAAAGCTTAGAATATCAGTAGTAACCAGAAGGCCAAATATTAAAAATGATCAACTTCTTAAAGATTATTTTCTTTTTAATATCTGAGAACTTAACGGTTGATTCGATTTTTCCTGTAAAATATTTCACCTTTGCGTAGATCTTCTTGTGTGATTTGATTTGATCCCTTTGATTTAGAGAATTTATGACGCAATCGACGAGTTAAAAATAAATCGATATGAAAATTAGTTAAATATTAAATGATAATTATGTAAATTAAATTAAGTATGTATAAAGATGTAATTTTTAAATGTTTAATCAAGTAAATATATCTATAGCATGGATAAAGATAAACAATAAATATAATACGATCGTTAGTATGGACGAGGGAGGCAGATGCGAAAAATTTGAGTTCTCTCCGTAGAGGAAATTTCGCTGAACGCAAGTGATCGATAAGGAAACCATGATATAATTTTCACTTCACTTAATTAATTTTTTAGCTTCACGTCCTTTATGTGATTTACTTTTCCAAATATATAAAATGTATCAATTATAATAAAGACAATCACAAAGTAACCTCCGACAATTCAGGACAAGCTTGGAAGTGAAATGAAATAAAGGTATTTTCTCGTTAAGCATGATTTAGCTCATTTAACTATTCCGCATTATTCTGTGAATTGTAATAATATCTTCCATGAATTCACAAATTGTTATCGCTAAAATTCGTCGGTTAGCTGCGATGTTGCCGTTTTATCTTTCCACATTTTTCCGGCTTCTTGTCTTTGAAGGCGAGATGGCTCTATTTTAGCGTTTTACGACATCTAGCGTTTTACTCGGCATTCTAGGATTTCGGCGTATCAAACTTTTCCTCTATTGAAACCTACCTACATTGCCTTAAATTTAAAATTTCCTTTTCGAAACACGAAATACGGTTCTGTTACTAAACCGCAACACTTCGGAGTATGCGTGAATAATGCTCGCCAATCCCTCTTCATAAAATGTTCAGTTATTTAGGACACGAATCTGCAAACGAAAGGAAATAACGAACCGTGTTATTTAAAAAAAAACATATTTTTCTATTTCGATGAGAGACGTTCGATTCCTTCATTGATTCAGTATTCTATGAAAATCGCATCCGCCCCGCAAGAGGGGGATACGGGTTGGATTCGCTCTTTTTATTCTTGAATATGAAATAAATTGATATGATATATTCTTGGACATGAAATAAATTCATGAAAATATGTTTTATTCTCTTAATACACTACACACCATCTCTTATTCCCAGTTTATAGTTTCAGCTCTTTTTGGAGGTATTTCTGGTACTGTTTCTAATATTCAAACGGCAGCTCCCTCTGTATACGCTGTTGTCTTATACTTGATGAAAACGATGCCGGCAAACATCGACTAGACTTCTCGCCGCGCCAGAGAATGATTTTCCGATCGATTCGCCAGAAAAAAAATTCCTCCACATCACTTTTGCACAAATGTGCCGTTGAATGATATTGCGATCGCTTCGGCATATTATCCATGATCTTGAACAAAACAGAAATTTTGCGATCGGTGATAGATGCGACCTCATGAAATTACGGGGATTAATCCAACCACCGTTCCACGTTCCATTTCTAGCGCTCCCCTACGCCATTGTGTCCCATTATAGACCCCTATGAGGGGGGCTCTAGTTCGAATCCTGTTTGCTGTCGTCGACCAATCATATCGCACGGATTCCAGAATAACGCTGGGTCCAACTTGTCACAAAAGCTAGTATCAAACTCGCTCACCGGTTTCAAACGATTTATTCAAACCCGCTGCTTTTACCAGAGCTATTTCCCAACCTCTTTTCAAACCCTTCCACTTATCCATCAGCGTGGAAGAGATTCCGATTCTGAAAGTAAGCTGCTTTTTATATCTTTCCGGGGTGGCATTTTCCCACTGACTTCAGCCGGTGGTGTCCTGCAGGGGGCTCGCAAGAGGCTATTGTTACAGTTTCTTAGTTTTGCGGTTCCTCTGCTGAAATTGTCGTTTTAGGAAAATATGAAATTATGAAATAATTTCTGTTTATAAACCACAGATCTTCGATGGAGAGATACCGTAATATTCCGAAGGGTTTTAAAAGGCCGTAGGATTTCTTTTTTATGAGTAGGAATGATGAATTATGAACCTAAGAAAAAATGTCCCTTTGGAAACCTGAAATTCAATCTCTCCTTTTGTAATTTTTTTAATCATCCACTTAAAAATTAAAATGTAATAATGTTTAATCATTTGTACCCGAAAAATATTCAAAAGGCAGAAAGAGTTGAATCAAAATTAGGAAGTTTCTCTCACCAAACCTCAAGCTGAATTTCAGTAAGGTTCTTTTTTGAATTTAATTCTTTTGGTATAATTTAATCATGTAATTTATGGTAGAATACAAGGGAAAAAGCAGAGGGGAAGACAAAGACAAAAGTTGTTAGATGACACAAGGGGTGGGGTAGGTTACCAGGGGATGAAGGAAATGGCGATGAGTGGGTAATGTTGGGGCACATGAACCTACCGAAAGGTGGAGAACTTATTTATATATAATGAAATGAGATAAATGTGTAAAACAGAAGTAAAATTATCTATTCTAATAAAAATGAAATGACCATACGAATTATGGAATTGCACTATTGTTTTTTAGTACTCTCCGACAAAGGGAATAAAAGCTGTACAAAATTTGACAAGAGAAACCAATAAACAAGACTAACATCGCTAATATCAATCTCTTGCCATAACCGCCGCCTACCAACGAAATATCCTCACGAAATGTATTTTGCCTGTACTTTTTTTCATTATTGCCCCTTGGGTAAGCGGAGTCGAGCTTCCCATCCGATGAGGAAAGCCCTCTCCACCAGGATAGCCAAGGTATCCTCGCACACATAGTCTGGGTCAAGATGACCAAACGCCTAGTATCGAACCCGCAATCCCTTCCATGGCCGTCCCACAATCCTAGAGGAGGAAGAGACGTGGTGGTAGAACCTGGGGGGAGCAATCGATAGTCATTTGAGTGGAGAGATGGTGGGAGGAGGAGAGAAGCTAGGCATAGAATAGGGAGAGAATAGCTAGGGTAGGAAGCATAGGGTGCGGGTGTGTCGAGGGGTTGAGCAGGGGGAGTGACGGATGGGGCTGATCGCCCTCACGTTCCTCCGGCCACATCCGACTATGTCCCTTGCGCTGTCCGCTTGTATTGCATACGGTGCGGAGGATGGGGGAGGGCAGTGCGGCGAGGCAGTGTACATAGCGGAAGGTATATGGAAAGGGGTGCGGCGGGTTGGGGGAGGGGTGCGGGGGTGGTCCGGGAGTGGCGCCACCCCCTCTGCCACCCGGGACGGAGACGGAAGCGGCACGTGGTGCCGGCGGCACCCATTGGTCCATTCGGAACCTCCCCTCGGTACCACCAACCACCACCATCACCCCACTCCTGGTCGCTCCATTAAAGAGCGCTCCTTTCAAGTTTAGGGTTTTGGAATCATTTCGAGGAGGATTACGATGGGATGCATCGGCATTATGGTTTTACGTCCAAGGCACACACACGGTTTAGATCCAATTGGAGCGCTAATCCGGAGGTAATGAGCGATGATGGATGATATTGATTCGCTCGCGAGGCCTATGCCCCTAGGCGGGTCTCGAGACCGCGTCCCTACGGCTGCAGGGACTACCGCCCCGCGTGGAGGGCTCCCCCGCTGCGAGGCGACTCTCCCGCGCGATGGAAGGAAATTCTGGGAATAATGACGAATTGGCTTCCTATGGGGCAGCCACGTGAATGGCATTCTCTTTCTGTCAGATATCAAGAGGGAACTGTCAAAAGATTTAACGACCTCGGAAGAAATGTTTCATTATTTGTGGAGAAAATTATTTCTTCCTAGCGACCTCTTACATCCGCTGAGTATGGGGTAGCAGGAAAACATCAGCCAAACATTCAATCGTGAGTTCATTGTAAAGCATAAATCCCGCTATTATCATCGTTGTGGAAATATTGTATTTCAGCCATAGAAGCTTGGAAATTAGAATACAGATTATGGTATATTAACTAAATAAGCAACAACAGATACACTTAAATAAGGAAATGTGTGATTACAAATACATCCGGTCGATTTACATAGTCACTGACAAAATTGAATCTCCGTCCAGAAAACACCCAATAAGGAAGGAGAGAGCCAGTTTACTCCTATTCAGTTTACGTTATCTTTAGTCAATATTCCGATTAAAATTTAATATTCTGAAGATAAAACTGAATATTATTCAAAGTAATACGTAATCTGCATGTATTCCTTTACCTGAATATAAATAAATGCCCGAAGAAGTAAAATTTACTTAATGTAGCCCTCCAGAAGCCCAAAAACGGAGGAATACTGAAGCAATCAAGGGTATTCAGAATGACATGACCTTGGTAAGTGCATACTTACCACTGCAAAGAAATTAATCAACTTACTAGCTTCCTTTCATGGGAGTGAAAAATAATTAATTTCACATGATCACGTAATTCAGGCTTCAATTACCATATTATTCTAGTTATCTCTAGCGTCACCGTCAACCCTTTTTCGACAACCCGAGGTGACCCGAAGAGGCTCGAAGGGCAAATGACTTGTTTTGATGTTCCTAGAAAAACGCTTATGAAGTAAGAATTTTCCTTGGCCGCCAGTGAAATAATAGTGTTTTTCCTTCAACTCAAGATAGTGCACGTAGGAGAGGAAGTGAGTCACCAGTGGCGAAGATAAGGTCTTTGGAGAAGACAGACTAAATGTAGCGAAATAGTCGCAAGTTTCATGAGATGAACATCCATTAAAAATTTCTGCTCCTATATTAAGATATTAACTGGTCGGATCCTTGCCATGTTTTCTCCTTTCTTAAGAAATTTATCAAATCGATGATGCACCTAAAATGAACTACATATGATTATTTTCTACTAATATTAAATTACGCTGTTTGTTGGCAGTAAACGCTTCGAAATTCATTTCATTAATTAGACCTAACTTAATTTTTTTTCGTTAATCTAAAAATGCAGTCCCATAAAATTACAGTGGAAAATCTCCTTTATGCCAACTAGTGTCATATTGATAGCACATTAACATACTTTCAAAGTAGAGCCAACCAAATTATAATGTCGCTGTAAGTACTTTGTGGATTCGAGCTCTTCATAGTAAATAATTTAAATTGGTAAGAAATGGAATAATGAATAATCAAACTGACACACGGAAAGGACCATTAGCTGGTTAGCTGTTACACTATTCGCTATATTGAACCATTTTACAAAATAATTCCCTCCTGTGATTTCTACGCATGAAATTCACACATCACGAATGAATTATAGGTTAAAATAACCTGGATTTTCAAAATTTGATAAACGGCCTGGGTGAATGGATGGTTTATTCAACGTCCGGTTGTATTAGCAATAATAATAAAAAAATCTCTATTCGGACGACATTGAGTCTAAAAGTCTCATTTTCTATCCACCTCGGTGTCATTTCATTACAGTAATTAGCTTGAAAGAGAGCTTCTAGATAGAAGGAAAGAACTTGTTGAGCATATTTGAATGGCTTGACAAAGTTCAAACTGTAAACAAAAGTTATAAAAAGTCGTCGTTGATGAAAATTGCATTCGATCAGGTATTCGTAAAAAAATTAATCGTTATCGTTGGAAATCAGGCTCGTGAATTCAAAAATTTTCTCCATCACCGTTTTCATCTTTCAATAAATTATAATCCGATTTCATTAAATCATTATTGATTCATCGCCCAATTTTACTTTTTCTTCTCTTATCTAATAGTTTTATCACACTAACTGAATCTTATTTACTAAGAATAAACGGTCTCATGATTCTTCACAAAATTATAGCAGCTGATATTGGTACAAATGCTCCTCATTGAGAATTGCTCTGTTTCAAACAACAATTTTTAATTTATGGAAAACATCTTGTAATCCCTTGTACATAGATAGATTGTAGACATCTTGTAGAGTATGGCTAGTCCATGAACGAGTCAAGGAGACCAAAATTTAGCTTCGACACCCTTAAAATTTGTTTCTCAGAATAATTGGACAATATCTTAGTGAAACACTAAAATTCGTATGAATCTGTAAAAAATAAACGTCGTTAATTATAATTCTTTCAAAGAGACTAGGGTGGAAAGATTAAAAATTTGTTTTTTTGGTTTCATTTTGACATATTTATTGTAAGGAATGCGGAACTCACTGTCGGCTTTGGGAATGGTCGCACTTCTGTCCTATGTCGGTCAACATGAGTACCTAGCATTTAATTTTGAGTCTTTCATTAGCATAGACTAAGTACCAGCGGGAAATCTTCTATGATCAACTACATCCGGTATCATATGATTGTAAGCGTTTTCATATCCCTTACTTGGTTGCTTACACAAAGAAGGCAATATTCTATTTCTATTATTTTAATTATCACAAAAAACCATAATGACCGAAACATAAAAATGAGGTATTTTGTACCTCATTTAATTTTCTCCGATTTTTCATGAATTTAATTCAGTAAATAAGGTTATATACTCCGGTACCTCATAAATTAAGTACCTCTAGCCAACCTATAATATTCACCCTCCTATTTAATGCGTTAATGCAGTATAAATATGAACTTAAAATGAATCGAGAGAAAAATCACGTCCGTCGAAAAGAAATTGGGCGTATTGTTTATATAATTCACGCATGAATCAGAAGGGTAAATGTCATGCTCTCCAAGATTCAAGGAGCTCTTTTTCCCCCCTCTCTTGTCTAGGGCTCTTACAAAGCACTTGGTGAGCGCAAGCAGGTCCCAAAAATTGCTTGTGACGCACCGCTAGAGCAAGTAGCTCCACACAAAGGTCTTACTCTTCCATTATCAACACGAAAATTATTCGCGGATAGCAAGTGTTGAAAGACTAGATCTTTGCATTTAATCTATAGAGAAAAAAGTAGATAATTCGTCGTATATAATCACTAAACACCAGTTGGAAATGAGTGGCGATGTATGCACAATGTTTCCAAAATGAAATATATTTATAAAAGCATAAGATTAGCCGAAATATTGATAACGTGTGCTCTCCGATGCAGATTAGCCGAACAGTTACTGCTATCCTAACTTCATAGACAATTTGGCCAAATCTTCCGTACTCGAATACATTAGTGACCTACAATTATATTCCGCAACAACTATTTCCCACAAAGGAACAGAAGTCGACATTGGTGTCAAGGTCAAGAGGAGTTAAGAATTGTCGTTAGACGGATGCGCTAGGTACCTTAACTAGGGCCGCACACCCATAATGGGTGAACCATAGAACGAAGTTTAGTTCGGCCGCCATTATGCGTCGCTACTCTCCTTGCCTATGAAATAGACCTAGTGCGGAAGTGCTCTGACTGCCATCTAGCATTGACGCTAGTACTTCAAAAAGCTATTCCCCCTCGCTTTCCTAGCTTTAAAATAAATTATGGAGCCGATACAAGATGTTGGGTGGGCTCGTGCGAAGGAGCGGAATATCGCTACTATCTAGGCCACTTAGTACAAATGCAAAGTCGTGAAAAATTAATTAAACCTGTTTCCAAATTTGCACCGCTTTAAAAACCAAACATGATTCTTCAACCAAGCATAACTTTTGTTCCAGAGAAGACGCAGCAAGGATTGGATAGAGGGTGCGATTGCTTTGGGCGCCAAAGAGGAGGGGGGCAATCAGGTGAGTGTTAACTTCGTTAATAATTAGTATTTACTTAAATTTAGATACATTCCTCCATTCGATTAACAGATAAAAAATAGAAATTATATTTAGAATCATTATTTCCGTGGTAATTTGCCAATAAAAACGCATGGTCTGCGATACCTTGAAAAAAAAGAAACATTTCTCAAGGCGCTGTTTAGTGAAGGGCCTCCCTTCCATTATTTAATCCCGCAGGATTTAATTGTTACCTTCAAAATATTAATATGGATATTATAATGCTGTATCGCCCATTTGCTGCTCATGAAATAATTACAGAAAGGCTTACTCTTAACGTCGAGCTTATACTGACAAGGAAGTAAATGCAATGCCTTATTTTTGTAGGCCTATTATATCTTTTAATTTGTGAAAATGTTTTCACGTCCTTAATAAAATATTCCGCAAAACAGATTTTTCGATAACAAATTTCTAAAAGAAAAAGATTCTATGTCCAGAAGTTTATAATTATATAAATAGCTTTTCCTTTGCGTCATTTTTATGCTTCCTGTGAAATATCTTTCTGTAGCTCGTTAAAATAATTTACTGTCTCATTCTTCTGATTCTTTTCTGTTTGGCTTGTAACTCAATGCGAACTTCTATACCATAAACGATGCCCCGGAAAATCATACTTCATGAACCACCTAAAATGTAATTCACGCTAATTCCCCGCGAAGGTACTTGACTCGATAATTGAAGTAATTCGCTATTCCCTCATTCATCAGTAATTATGAAGGAGTATCCGTTGGTACATACCTCGAGATATCTGAGGAATAATTTCCTCTTAACAAGATCCATCCTGCAAGACGCCAATAGGTTAATGGGTGTCTTGCAGGGTGGTTGCAGATGTAATGTAATAATGGTTTATAGATGTTGCCAACTTCAAGCATCGTATAAATCGTTGTTATAAAAAACAATCCATAGCCTCCATAGACAGTAAACCTCAATATTTGATGTTATAGCAATGGGAAAGAAGCAAAAATGTAGCATGACGATAATTACCTTGAAAGTATAACTAAGTTTCCCCAACATATGAGTGACAAAAATATCATCCTTTCCGTAATTAATATTAATTTATTCCATCATTAATATTTATCTGCTAATGAAAAATATTCTAGCTGTATCTTTTGCAAAGATTGTATAGATAATCATTTGACCGAAACCTAAAAATGACACAACCTAGTTTAGTTGTTCATTGCTCTGGGATTTCTAGCACCACACCTACCAAGTGAACCTAAACCAAACACAAACACATTTTAAAAAGAAATAAATACGTACGTACATGAGATATGCAGTGAAATATTGGAGGATATAAAAAAGGATTTACTCAATACAATTTTAAAGTTTCACTTCGAAGCACCTTTTGTACTTCAACATTATAATAAAAATGAGTCATATTAGGGAAAACCTATTTTTTAAATGAGGAACTTTTCAGATTCGTAAGGATTTTAAGTCAAGGTTATATTTCCCGTTTCTTAACAGAGAAGTAAATGAATAGAATATGTTATATGAAGAGGTCATTAAACCCTTACCGAAAACAAATATGTGGTTTAGAGATAGATGTAAAAAGATCAAATGATAATTTGAATTTACATCATCATGAATATTGTATTTAATCATAGTATTGCAATAATAATGTACGCAATTGTGTTGCAGTTAGTGAATAGTTATAATGACTGATTGGAATTTGCCTAGTTCATAAACTTTGGCTATGGAGGTGATGTTAATTTTTGACTCTGAAGCTAACCGTAGAGATCTATATGATACGGAAAATGGTTATGCTTGATAGAATGGGGAAATTAGTACCGCAGATTGAAAATCCACATATTGTAAGTAATTTCACTAGATGCTAGGTACATAAATATTTTATAATACTTAAGAGTTGATGTTAAGGGGTTATGGCTGCCACCTGGAAATGGTCATACTGCAGAAATTTTTAATATGTATCATGGCCAAAAATACCTATTCAAAGTTCTGATTTGCCTCCCTTTGGAGCACCATATAGTTAAACATGAGAATCCTTAATCCTTTCATGCATAGCCAAACTTGATAGTTATTGTTATATCGAAGTCTAATGGTAAAGCATCCTTGTTCAACCGTAATTTTGCATTTGTATTTCTATACAAATTTATCCATCTGTATATACGTACTAACAATGCAACTAAATATCGATAGAAATAGGAAATTTTATTAACCACTAAACAAGAAATTTCATTCCATTCTTTTGTCAAATTAGGTAAAATTAATACAGGATCAACTTGAAGGTGCAATGAGGGCTTTTCTCATTCATTGATTGAATAAAGGGTAGCAAGTATGAGCAAATATTGCAAAATATTCTGCTGTACAGGAAAATATGCTTGCCTTGCCTTATTTTGTCAGTATGGAATCGCGATACCCTGACATTGCTCAAATAACTGATCTTATTCTTTACACTACTCCTGAACTCGAATGAATATAGTAAACACGATATATTGAGCATATAAGGTATAAGGTCCAGTTCCACAAAGAATGCGTTATTCATTAGAGAAAATCCATATAGTTTTCTAGATAAACTAAGAGAAATTTATCAGTGTGTGAATAATTTTTTTTTTACCAGAAGGAATTTTTTTTAAACTTCCTTATTTGTATATAGTCACCATATTTTCTCTTCCATTTTAGATATTACAGTAAGCTTTATCAGAAAGGCCTGAAGGTTGCTGATGTTATTTTTCTTCATATCGAAAGTCATGAAAGATTGGCATTATTTGTACGCAGCAAGTTCACTAGAGCTTTCATGGTAAACGTTTCGCAGTTTGTAATTAAAAAAAAGTAAATAAACGTGGGGAAACATGAATAACTCTGCGAAGGCAGAAATAACTATGTCTAAACTAGTGTTGAAACCTTTGTTTCCCAGTCCTATATACATCTGACACTTTTTGCATTACAAGGAATAACAAGTGTGAAAAATAGCGACATGACTGGGACTCGAACGCAGGTCTCCCACTTTCCGGGCAGTTATTCGCTATTTTTCACAATTGTTATACCTTGGGATTTAGCCGCACAACTTCATTATGCAAAATTTAACACCTTTACCTCAATCCTTACTTTTTGCATTTGTGGCCTAATGACAACTATCATTAGTTGAACGATTTTTATGGACCTTGGACTAAGTTATTTCTATCTTCACCTTAATGGACTTTCACTCAAAAAAAGCTGAATACATCCATAGATAACTCTGTAGCAAATTAAACGTAGTTACTTTATGCGACGCTGGTGACGCTATGGTAATACACGCCGATCCTTTTTTTAAGGTATTTCCTATTAATTCTGTTCTGCCTCTCGAAAAATGTTATCTCCTGATTTAAACTGGTTCTATTGTAAAATAATTTTACTATCTATTTCTATGACGAAACAGCGGTTTTGAAAGAAATCAATACCGAAATACCAGTATTGATTTTGGAGCTGATATTGCATTCCCTAGCCCAGCCTATTTAAATCACCGTCTTTATGTAGCAGTACTTACCTCTCTTATTCTTCTAAAATGAGCATTCTTCAAATAATATCGTAGTAGATGTAATATATTTGTTGAACACTAATACTGTCTAGCAGCAATGCATTTGATTGAGAATGCATTATTAGTAAATGGATGAACTCTGACTTTTATTTGTGGTTAAATTGATCAGAAGAGAATAGTTATGAATTTTCTTGAACTTATGCACATGATACACATTGATTATACGTATCGTATGATCAATTGCCGTCCGAATTACATATGCTTGCCTTGTAAGAATAACAGGTAACATTTCTATGATTGCTTGAAGTTTTAGTACCGAAGTACACAGAAGATTTTCACCATATCAGTCACTCAACAAAATATATTCGGTTCCCTTACCAGTTCTTCCATTTCCGTTTGAATGATTCACATCCTTTATCACGACTCTTTTACCGCAACATTTCTTATTTTTACCTAATCCTTCTTTTCTACATTAAAACAGTTCTTCTATGCCCTATTTCCTCTTTAGCTTATGTCTGAGAGAATTTGCAAGGTATTGATCACTCCTCCTTAAGAAGCCGCCTGACAACGAATTCTGACATTCCGCTGCTAATTCGAATTTCTCGCCAACTAGCCTGAATTAAAAGGGTTAGGATTTTAAGGATTCATTTGCTGATTTTTCCTTAAAATTCTCTTAAAATATTGGCTCAAGAAAGTCTTGCGGTTTTTCAAATGTGCACGAGTTATACGTTTCTGATTGAAAAATGTTGTTAGAATCTACTTGGGTGAGAATTTTGCCAATTCAAGTTACCCGAACATTGGCTAAAGGTGATCAATCAAAATGGAAAATAACTAAATAAATTTTTCGACATTTTAAAAATGTTTAACTACATTTCTTATTTATAAAACCTCAAACCGTTCCGGATGATTTTGTATTTGGTACACTAATCAAGGTATTGTATTCCAAACGTTGGCAGCAATAACGAATCAAGTTGAGCCATAGCATTTTCAGAGCTATCTTAATTATAGATGAGTGAAGATACTTTAATTTACAATAATATATTCTATAGATGATGCCTGAATAAAAGAAGTCAATCTATCTACAAATAATGCATTCAAACCGTTAGTTTCTAAATTAATTTGGAATTCATTCCCTCTATTTATCGCTTTTACAAAAGGTGAGATGTATTTTGGATTTCTCTCCTTAATCAATCTATCATTTGATATTTTAGGAAATTAACTATTTGGTGATTATCTAAAACTAAAAACGTGTCCAACCATAAGTATTATTTGTCATTTTCATTCCGCCTTTATCTTAAATCTTGAGTTTCCCGTTGAAATTTCCATCTCACTTAATCTCACATCTCACATGATAATTTGAAACTTAATGTTGTGATAAATGTAATCATTCTATGCTCAAATTATCGGGATGTTTAGTGATATTCATCATAGAGACCTTATCAGACGCTTTGGTGGTGGATTGTGTGGAAACCATGCCCAGTCTCTCCTGCACGTAAATGCATAGGTAATCCTCCTTTAGAACGAGAAAAATATGGATCAAACTCTTCAAATCTTTTCACTGCATTTACTGTCTAGAAAGAAATAACACAAACTTGCAAATAGTATATTTTCGCGCTAAAATTAGACGTAAAGTAAACTTCGACGATTGGAGATGTAATATCTTCCATAAAATTAAACTACTTATTCTGGTAGAATGCAGAATAATCACGTGTTTAACGATTGATTTTTTCCCATAATTTCACATTCCCGTGCATTTCAGCTGCACCGAATTGAAGCCTTCTGTAAATACGAGCATATTGGGCGAGCTTAGCTTTTAAAATTGCCGAATGGCACATGGAGTTGCTATTGGGTGCTATATACTAAAAAGTAACAGTTTCGCCCCACCCCTTTGGAAAGCTCCCTCTCCATGGTGAATCGCTCCTCCCCTTTGGAAGTATCTAGATCCGCCCCTGGAACTGCGCATGCATCGCAACCATCGGATGCAGCGCCAGAGCTTTGCATTTTGTCATCTGCCCTGCATCTATGACTTGGCGCCTGGTTCAATTACAACCTCCGACGCCGTCAATAAAATCATTTTTAATTGAGCTTCCGCGGGATATTATTTCCTATGCGCCGCTGGTGTGATAAATGTACCGCTACCCCTTCCTTTTAGCCAAAAATTTCGTACGTTTTTCCATTTATACGGTGCAGTAGTTAGGTAAAAATCGCCGATTCGAGCAAAATATCTTCCATTAATTATGTAACAAGTGTAGAAATATCCCAATCCTATAAAATGCAGGGATGCATGCTCTTTCTAATTTCAAAATTTCCCTCCGAGCTGGTAATGCAGCCATATATGCCAAATCTCCGTTGCTAAGAAACGAATCGAGCCTATCCTTCCATAACCATTTCAAATGGAATCAGTAGTAGATGCTTGTAAATTTTCCATTATCCTTACATGCTGACGTAGTTGCACAAATACATCCGACATGCATTGCCTTGGAAACTGACACACTGCCTTCTTATTGGGAGTTAAAAGTTGACTGTTTGTTATTTAGAGATTAGATTTTCGAAACCTGCGATCCGGAAAAGACGAAATGAAATTAACTAACGTGAGTTGCTCGGAATATTAGCAATAAGGCTATAGAGACTTAGTTGTGACATCTGTTCATTAAAATTTTGCACAAACTGCAGATTTTTAATAAATTGAATACTGCATTGCATGACTAAATTTGCGAAAATTTTCAGTTGAAAAGAAAGGCTTACGGTGCATCTTCATTTTCATCTTAGCAGTGACGATTCATAAAATCAATTCCAGCAATTATGTACTTCCGATTGGTATATCCATGCATAAAATACATTTATCCCCTTCGAGAGGAAGACTATTCCACCCCATTTTAAGAGGTTTAACGAAACTTGCAATCGAATAATTACGATATGTATCTGAACTTCGCGAGTTTCCCGGAATTGTACTTACCAATAGTATGACTACTATAAACCTCAGAAATGCCCAGCCTCTCAAAAATTATTCAAACTTTCTTTCCCGATAGGAAATAAATGCGTTGCGTACATGATAATACAAATCAGAAGTACATTTGCAATTACCTCCTCAAGTAACAATAATAAAAAAAATTGCATGTAACTACCACGGATTTCTGTTTACAAGCAACTACTACGGATATTTTTGTGAAATTTCGTATAAGTTTTGCAATTAAGTACTCATTCTTCAGCGGATTCCATAAAAATGCTGTACCGATAAACAACATAGTTATGGACTCGATCTATTAGCTAGCAACAGATATTTCACATATGTGGTTGCATTACCGATTCGGAGGCAAATTCTGAAATCAACAAGAGGCATTTAATAACGCGACCATGCACTTAATGTGGAACGGAGATTCCAATATCTGGTACCAAATTTCTCCCATAAATTTTCGATCATTTTCATGAAAATTATAAGAAAATAAAACCATGTATGAACTAATTCTTATTCGTGCGATGCATTCACTATTTGCGTATAAAACTGACAACCTTTAAGCGTTGAAAAATCAGCCTTAATCCGCAGGAATAAATTTTACCCCTCTTGAATCGGGATCTGGTTTTAGAAAGTGTTTCTCAAACTTTCTGTCTTGGTTGACCGCTTTCAAAGGATAATATCAAGATCATCTATATATTAGAAAGCATTTGCTCTCATTAAGATAATAGGAATGACCTTCACTCATTACCGTTGGAAGCAACTAGATTCACAAATCTCAGTAATTTTCTCCTCGATAAGGAATGCTTTGGTAGGTTTGTCTTTTGCAAGCACTTCAGAAGTTAACCGACTACTTGTGGTAATCAGAATGAACGAAACAGTTCCATTGTACACTGATTCTCAGAAATGAGACAATCAATGCCCATGCTGAGAATCCGTAACCTCAATTTCAAATGCTTTTCAATGACCAATAGGTTACAATTTTTCACTTTTAGGCCGATACAAAATGAAAACTTCAGCGCTGAACTCGAATCCTTTTTTCCTAGAAGTGATGAGGAATGTGCATAGAATTCTACGTTTTTATATGTTTTTTTTCCCGGAATCATTCTTCCAATTTGAAGCTATGAATTTTATAGAGCTTCGCTACACTTATAATGAATTTTTAGAGGTAGAAGTAGTAGCGTATTAAGAAAGGTGTTTCGACGACCAGGATCATTTCGCACCTTCGTTTAAATCTATAGTTTAGAACCAAATGAAATTTTTAAACTAATGAATAAAACACAATGGATGGTTTCGGCCTCAACTTGGTGGAACTCCATAATAGCAACATAAGGTTACGCTGAACTAGTACAACAAAATAGTTCTGTGTAACCTTCTGTTGTTATTATAAAAACAATATCCTTCTTTACTTCAAAAGTTAAACAATTCCAAAAATAATCTAGTCTTGGTAGACATACGTAATTAACTACTTAATTTTCAATGATTATTTCTTAGATTCTTGATGAAAGACCAGTCTCCTTCATGTTGGATATGACACTATCCATCATCCATTGGTCGTCTCAAGAATTTCATTTAATTTCTGTGTCCTGAAATACTTCTACGTTGATTTGAGTACCTCTCACACTCTGTAAGTATATATTTCGCACTGAAGGAATTACATTGCTCACATCGGAGAGGCGTACGGGGATAGCAAAAGAGGTAGGAATGTGTTAATAAATATATTCCCTGTCCTCAAGCGCGTAAGGACCACCTCCTTCCTCCTGTTGTTCCTGATCTTAATTCATTTCAGGACTGAAATTTGCTGTAACTTAGGCGATAAAATGCAAATGAATTTAGAACAGTAAAACATCCGAATGGGCTTTTCAACGATTCCATATCTTGAGAGGTTTTGAATGTCCCACAAAAATACGCGGATTGTAAATTTTTATTTTCTCAGAGTTAATCTTTAGTCTATGATTCACTTTATTGCACCAAAAAATTGATTCAGTTTTTTCTGTCTAAAATCGCTACGATTTCCACACTGATGAGATTCCCAAGGAGCTCGAAGCTTATCTCGAAACTTGAAATTATTCAATTTACGATATTTCATAAATAAAGGAAACATGTTTACAGTAGTTATATCGCATATTTTCCAGTCCAGTAGTAAACATAACATAAATACTATATCAAATTGTTATTCTTCCAGGAAATATTTCTCATTCTCATGAACAACTTATGGAATATATAGTATCGCCATATCAACATTTAGAATAGAATGAATATTCTCGCTTTATAGTTAATGGTATCTATCATAGTTTATTGAGAAATAAAAAATATTCACCATTTAATAAATATAAAAAAAATAACTTTGTGACAAAGAGTATAATTTTTTGTTAATTCAGATACTTTATTTGGCGAGGTTAAGTCCGAGTGGCTCTCTCTGTCACCTAACATAGTATGTTATTTTATCATATTTTACAAAATTAATAAAAAAATAAAGAGTATGGTTAAGGAAAAAAGGCTTCATAACTTTATTTTTAACGTAACGAGTAAAGTATGAGTATATTCCACCAAATATCAATTGAGAGTTTCCGATTCCTATTTCATATTACATATATATCACATCTCGCAATATGGTTCGCGTAATTTGGCCCTCCAACAATTTGTAGCTGAGGTAATTTGGCTATATGACAAAGAAGGGATTTCTGTTGGAATTAATTGTTATTGTTATTGCTATATAAGATGCTATTATGTTCTTTTCCGCGCAAACATTAGAAGTATGATGTACTATGCAATTAGAATTGGAAGGTGCAATATGAGAGGGAAACAGTTTTCCAGACGTTAAAAAATGGCACACTATTGTTTATATTCAATTCTAAGTCCTTTTTACCCAAAGAATACGCATCGCGAGATCAAAAAAGCTGTGTTTCAGGGATAAATATTGCGGAGGAGTAATCAAAGTAGACGATTAATATAAATTATTGAGTGAAAAGCGAAAATAAGCGTAAATGGATATAAGCGCAGTAATTTAAATTAACACCTTTACGATGCCAAAAGTGGAAAACATTCCTATCGAAATTCTTTGGAGAAAAAATATAAGGGAGGCAGTTTCAGGACAATACCGCAGGAACAAATTATAGCGGACCAAATCGCCGCTTGCCCTATGTTTTTGCCTCAAACTAGAGCAAATGATTCCGTATAAGTAGATATCAAATATTTACACAAATCCAGGAAACAAGCCAATACTTTTTCAATCAGTGCCGAGGACCAGTAAGGAAGCCAATTTCGCCCGCCGATTCCATTACCGGCGGCGCCGATATCATCTTCGGCGTATATAGCGTAGTATTCCAACATGCGTTTTACCTCCCGTCGACGGATTTTATTTCAATATTGGAGCGCGGCGGCGACTGCCAAAGAAGTGGAAGCGGTCTTGTGAGCTGAGCATCGCGTGACGGAAGAATCGGACAAGAAGAGCGTGTCGAGTGAGGAGGATGCACGTCTCTATTTAAACGATCTCAGATCGGAGAAGAGCAGATCCTTCGACGCAGTTGCAACGTCAGCAGCTAGGTGTTTGTGTCGTGTGCAAAAAAACTGAAACTTTGCTGTTGGGGCTTTGAGGCACGTATCATAAACCAAAACCTCATGAACCCTTCCTTGACGACCGTGAATTTTCTCCGCTGTGTTTTAAGATAATAGATGCAGGCACATTGAGGCGATTTCATATTTACGTTTCATTGTTTCAATGTCGCATGATTTGCATTAGCATCTCCGAATTCCTGAGTAGACCCCTGGAAATCCCTTAAGGTTTTAAGTGCTTCGAAACGCTATGATAAACGCTCCGGATAACCCGTTTGCAAATTAAAATTCTTAGCCATAGGTCTATTGAAGTAGCGTAATCAGAAGCTGTCTTAAGGGAAGACTTCGGTTTTGTGTAAATTCCGTTGTGGGTGTCTTGGTGGTTTTGTGTAAATTCCGTTGTGGGTGTCTTGGTGCCTTCGAAAATTTTCATATTTATAAGAATAGGGAATACCTTATGAATTCGGATCTTGACTTTAACAAGAATGTATCAGATTAATCGGATTTCGTTTCTTAACTGTCTTTTCCCGCTTCCGGACATGTTTGCTTCTCGTCACTCATTCTGTCTTTAACCCTGATGATGCCTTCACGGATGGCAAAATGCGTATTGGGTAGTATCACATTGTTGATGGTTTTGGAGTTTTTGAAGTATTAATTAACTTAACCAGTGGCCAATTCCATTTTACTTCGTTTGTAGGATAGATATCTTGGATATTGACCAAGGAGGTATCCTAACGTGAAAAATGTTTGAATAATTTTCCATGCGTGAAATTCTGGAAATCGTCTGAAGAGGCGTTATCACATATTTATTAGAACAAGCTGAAATTGATTGCTTATCACTTGAAGCTTAACAGAAGGCGTGACGCCACCCCTATGAAAAAGGAAAGCATATTTCCCTATTTACTGCCCCAGAAGGCGCCGCTGGACTCCACTGAATTTATATATTTTAGCAAGAAATCTCCTATATTACAGCGTTATAATGCCAAAAAAATGCCAAATGAGCAGAACTTAGGGGTATACAGGCAAAATTTTTACATTTAAAGATAGTTCGATGTTTTTTTCTAAAATCGTATTCAACGTGCTTGTTAAATCTATAGTATATTATTACTCCTACTTGGAACAAACGAAAGCAAGGTGAGTATCTTTGGTAAATGTATTATATTTGAACTTTTAAATATTAAATTTACGTATTTAATTAAGAAATAATGTATATGCTTAAATAATTAATTTGCGGGTCAAGCGCGGGTATGTAACGGACCTGATTTAGTACTAGGACCGTATTAATGGAGTTTTTTGAAGTTCTGATTATCAGGTATGATTATTGTCTGTTTATAGAGGTCGCTGAGAATAAATCAAAATTTCATTTGCCATTTGAGATTCCACATAAATAAAAGTGTAACTATCAGTTTTAGCAAGTGAAGGAAATCAAATTCATTGAGACGAAGATCAGAACACAAATCACAGAGAACATGGCAATGCTGCACAGGATAAATCTTGCCAACGAAACACAAGGAAAAGGGTAAAGGTGACTTTGAACGTAAAGGCGCACACCTAGGAAAAATCCCCGCAAACAAATAGCAGTCAAAACAAAAGTCTCTAAGGTGCCAATCGAGAGATGAAGCCCATAATAGTAAATAGAGCAGAACTAAAAGTATGTAAATTAATTATCATACCTGAGTTATCATACATATCAGATAAATTGATAATTTTCCAAATATGAGCAAAACTAATGACTATAGAGGACGAAGCACTGAGGAAAATATTTGAGCCAACCAAAGGAGGGTTGTAGAGGATTAAGCCCTACGGAGAGATCTTTCTAAATAAGTGGGTACTGTAGCTGAGACCATAAGAAGAAGAATGAGATGGATAAGAAACGTAACAAGAAAAGATTAAGCCTCGATGGCAAAGAAGGTTTAAGAGCATCCCAGGGCCACGTGGAACACCAAAATTACGGCGGTGGGACCAATTGAGGAGGGGCATGGATGATATGGGACCAGTGGCACAGCGAAGGGGAGTTTTAGGGCTAAAACCCTCAAGAGGATTGATTTCTCACAAAACTATCACAACCTCACGAAAGATATCACAATCTAGTTCCCCAATCTCGGAAAGAAATTATATAGATACATAACCGCGTAAATCTCCTCATTTTATATCCAGTTAATGTTCTTGAAGGGAATTTCTTTTAACATCACTTGTAATGATTATCCTGGCCCCTGTAAGGTAGGCACATTTTCGTTCTCCCAGCTGTCTCAGATATATCCTGGCTGCCATACTGAATGAGACTAAAGGTGTTTGCTAAGGACCGAAGAAGTAAAAGGCTGGTGGTGCGGGTAAATTCCATCTTATGCATGATGGTCATAGATTTGAGTGATTAAGTGTAAATGAATTTTCAATACTAATTGATATTGCGAACGACCGTCCTCCAGAGCAGTTTTTTTGCCCTAGATAAACTAATCTTGCCATGAATGCCTTGTGATGAATTACTACTGATTTAGAGTTTTTCCTCGGAGTATACCATAAATACCTTTGAATTATAATCCATATGAAGTTGCTGTAATGATCCTTTTGAGCTACGATATCGGATGAAACCGCAATTTCGTGAAATCGGGGTTGGTAAGGAATTTGATTTTATACTAATTCATTCCTCGACCCCGTATAGCGAAAAATGGACACCTCGAATCTCAAGAATATGATGTCTTAGTGGAATGTCAATGACTTCATCGCAATGCATGCATATTATTAGCATTCATTTTCTGAATATCTTTCCAACTGCAGCAGGAGTGTCAAAAGACTACGATATCAGAGAGAGCTTCCGATTCTATATTACGCACTATCATCGTTGACCGGAAGATAAATAAGGAAATGCGTGTTTCAATTCTTTTCCGCCTTTTTCTCCAAGGCCACTTGTGTTTTTCGAATTACGGTTACCCACCATTCGATGGTTCGAGAAGCACATAGAATGGATCACAACAAACGGAAGTGATTCACCGAAAACAGGCACAACAAAAGAATAAGAATGAGATGGATAAGGCACAAAAAGAGCGTATCTATCACATTGGTACTTTTGCTCAATGCCTTAAAAATACTTGTTATGCAAAAGCAAAGGGAAAAAAATAGATCAGGTTCAATTTATTCAAACACAAAAAAAATGTTTCAAGCTTTAGGAATACATTTGTGAAATAATTACCGCATTTCCGCATGCGTAAAACGTTCTCATATATTAGATGTACTTTGTTTCTTGCTCCGGAAATTTGGAGCAAATATCTTGTGTAAATACGAGGGCTGTATGATAAGTATCCGTGTTTAGCGACTGATAGCACCACTGACACTAAATGTGTATGCCATAATTTAATGCCATCTTTAGATATATGACTGTCAAAATTTCAGACAGATTAATTGAGTAGTATTGTTTTGATAGCTGGTGAAAGTAGTCAAGTTCGTGTTTGCTTGCCACCATGGAGAAAGAGCAATATCGATCAGTGATTCGATTTCTTTTTTTGGATGGGAAGACGTTTGAGGAAATCAAGGTGAAGTTGCATGCTGTTTATAAGGACCATGCACCTTTGATGACTACCATCAGATATTGGTTTAACGAATTCAAGCGTGGCCGAACATCCGTTTTTGATGAAGAGCGCCCAGGCCGTCCGATTGAGGTGACTACGGAGGATATGGTTAACAAAGTCCATGATATCGTGCTAGCACGCCGCCGTGTAAAGATCAGAGAGATTGCTGACATTGTAAACATCTCAATTGAACGCATACAAAGTATCCTACACGAAAAATTGGGCATGAGAAAGCTATCGGCGAGATAGCAAAAACGGAATCGCATGACAACTTCGGAGCACTGTTTGGATATGTTTAAGCGCAACCCGAAAGAGATTCTACGGCGTTTCGTGACTGTTGACGAAACATAGATCCATTACTACACGCCAGAAATGAAAGAACAGTAAAACAGTGGATTTCACCCGGCGAACCTGCTCCAAAGAAGGCGAAAACGAAATACACTGTACCTTTATTCGTTAATATCTTGTCACACCTTTCGGTATATGAAACTAAAGTTCAAGTAGAAGCTCGAATTATTCTAAAAACTACAACTGGCGGGTTTAAGGATTGAAATTTTTTACTACAACGTACGCAGTTTCAGCCAGAAATTAATTTCTTGCGAGGAGAATAGGTATTTAAATATTCCTGGAAAATTTAATGTATATTGAACTGAATCATAAACTATATTTCTGATAATTTCTGTCGAGAAAATGTTTCAATATAAGCGTTAGGAACTTCCAGAGGTTCTGCGACGCGCAAAAATGTTTACATGCTCGTTAAATTCCGTATTATCCCTGCATACCCTCGCATTATTATTAAAGTATATTTCATCTGTTCTTCTAACATAAATAGAATCGCCGAAAAGTTTACCTCCTAATTTTTCAATTATTTCTGAGATATTAGGCCATTTACAATAACACTACCAGCATTTCATTGCCTTAATTCGCCGTGATAGATCAGTCAATAATTGACGGCACTTTTATGAGAAAGAACCCATATTACGCATGACTTTCGTGAGTAATGTTAGCATTTTCATCATTATTTCTCCGGCAGAAAAGGTTTAATTAAATTCAGGCTATCTAAATCAGGAAAGAGCTACCTATGTCAGCCTCTGGGACAATTTTCCCCGATTTCCAAGGAAAACCCATATATTCTATCTTCGTGTTTTTAATAAGTAATTATTAAAATACAGATACACATCTGTAGCTAACGTAACAATAACGCAGATTAGACTGTAATTTAGAATAAATAAATTTTAGCAATTAATTGAGTTTTATAAATTCATATTCCAATGTCTTACACGGCCCTCAAGAGCTTTGAAGGCCAATCAACAAATTGAGAACTAACAGACTTAGTTGGTTCCACAAAAATTTCTTCTAACGACCATTTCTGCTGAAGAGGCCAACCTAATGGTGCCTAGAACCGCCGCAGATTCGTAGCCGCAGTTTTGCCGCTAGTTTTATATATTATCATTTTGTTGAGGAAAATAGTCCTACATAGAATTTAAGCGAGATTAAGGGAGGTTTTAAGCGCATTTTGGCCCACTAAGAATATATTCCTCCAACCCAACCTATCTTAAGAATAGACCCTTTCATGTTAAGATACTAAAGTCACATTCACTGTATCATCAGGTATCAATCTTCTTCTAGATTATCTTATAGTCATCGATCCATATATGTAACTGAGGGAAATAAACCACAAATATTCTATAGTATGAGTAGTATTTTAATTTCTCAAGAAATCGTGACGGCGAATCGACGACGGAGAAATTACCTATTCCTACTTCAAACCATTATATAATTAGAGAAAAATTAATGTGACTCAGTCAAAAATCTGCTCCTCATTGATCTTAATACTACAATACAATCAATTAAATTCCTAAGTTGATGACAATTTTGCTTATATTAATTCCATATTTGTGTTTATTTTTCAAATAAATTCCTCTGCCACCTCCCTTGAATAAAATGCTTCTTTATCTCCTTTGCTACGTGGTTTTTATCTCCTTAAAAGCGCGAGAAATAGGTCAAGAAGGAGCAGGAGTAAAGTAGCATATTTTAACGCATTTTTCTTAAATTGAAGGGATATCGGATACTATAATCTCTGGTGTTTCCCAAAAATGTATAATAATAACAATAAAACGTCTTTATTTAAGGGCGAGATTGAAAATTATTTATGATTATTGACAATTCTCGAATGAATAATGGACGACGTTGACATAAGTTTAAGAGTCAAAGACTTCTCAGTATACGAGTAAATCGGTACATCAAGCTTCGCTCTTGCATCAATTATTTATTCATCCCTAACATCTGCCGACGTTACAAAGTAACCTTGGATTTCCGTTGAAATGTCAGATTTGGTGAACAGATCCGTCAGAAGAAAAGTTTGGCAAACTCGTGAATATAAGTTAAATAAAATTGTCGAGTTAAAAACGATTAATTCAGATTTTCCGTCTGACACCTGGATAATTTTGATTGTGCATTCAACTAGAGGCAATGAGAAGATTTACTTGCGGAAATTCTCTTGAAAGAAAAAATTCCTCGCAAAACGAAGAAATAAACAAATATTACCTATTAGCTGATTTCTCGTGCATCAAAAGAATAAAATCGCATCTAGTGCTCATATAATCTACATATACGTAGCCAACAAATATTAAAATTCCTTGTTTTATTAATTCAAACCCTGCGATTTGGTGGGAACGCGGTAATTTCTGCAACGCTTAAAAAGAACTCATGATTGCTTGGCATCAATAAATTTACTCCATCCATTCTTCTTTTCTCTTTTTTACATTTCTGCAGTGTAAATTTTGTCCTAGGAACTTGATTTTTTCAATCCACACAGTAGTTTCTTCCCTTTATTCTCTTTTCATTGCCTGTTTTCCTCTATCCTTACGTTCATCTAAAACGACAAAGAGTTGGATGCCAAAGGAGATTTTATAGCCTCAATCTCACCCTCAATAAAGTCGAATTTTATTCTGTTCCGTCCACTAGTATTCAACTGAAAAACCTCCGTCGGTTATAAGGTTTTCTGCGAGCTTCGTTGGGACCAGTGGAAGATAGTGAATGCCGTTCGTCCGCCTCGTTTGTAGGTTAGTTGTGTCAAAATCAATACCTATTTTTGCATCTTGGGTATAACTACTTTGGCATATGAAAGATAGAAATGGAAAAATTTAAGGACAATTATTAAAGCACACCGAAGAAAAAGTTAACAATACCACAGAAAACGAATCCAATAACTGGATTTTTTTAATTTCATTACCATTGTTATAGCAGTTAGAGCTTCTTCATCGAGAAGAACCCTTGGAGCTTAAAACACTTCGTAGTACTACAATTGGAAACTGCGAAGTATTTTTATTTCCTTTTCCTACAGTGTTCCGCTAAGTAACGCTAAATCACATTGATTACTTCAGTAACTTTATCACAGGGTTTCATTGGATAATAATGATGCAATTATCATTGAGAAAATCTACCATATCGTCAGTGATGGAAAATCAACCGGTTGCGAATGGATAAGAGGGTAGTCCTCTCTATATACTCCAAAATTTATGATCGATAAATATAGAATCCGCTGTTCAATAATGAACAAGGATAAAAAGAATTGAATGTCTTTGTTACTGCCAATAATCGACTGCAACTAGTAAAAAGCGAATACCAGTGAAATACCAATTTTCCAAATAATTTATACCTTTTAATGATTAATATATAAACATGATTCCTATCCTAATCAGAATAAATCCTACTTTTAAAGATCAACCGCATGAGTATATAAAAGACTGACGTGCGCAGGGGAAGAGAAATCACAAACATTTATGAAAGAGAAAATACATACTTATGAAACATTGGTGATATATTCGAAAATTTCCGTTTATTAGTGAAAGGTATATTCAAAGGGCTGTTTAAAGCTAAGGAAGTTCAAATCACTGACAGATTGGGAGACTTAAATTGCGGCTTCTTCAATTTATACGCTAAGTAGACAAACAAAACATAATATTTAAAAAAGTTAAGTGACTATTTTTTCGAGTTTAATTCAAGACAGAAACACTGAAGTGTCACTAAATACCGGTGGATTCTCAAGTATCCTACAGAGAAGAAGCTTACAGAGGGTTCTGTGTCAAGTTATCACAAATACACCGCAGAAATTTACAAGAGTTCGAGATGAAATAAGATGAACGGAAATCAATCTTAGCTTATAATGACAATGACCGTGTGTAATTGCATCTCCAGATCAAAGTAGTCTGAAATTTAAGGAAAATATGTTAAGTATTTGAATCATCCATCTCAAAAGATCCTTCATCCGTTGGAACGTAACTGTTACACAATGGATAAAAATATCCAACGGAAGATCGCTTACAATTGAAAATGGGGAGTTTTCCAATTCTAAGAGAAGTATTCTTCACCTAAACTCAACCTGAGTGACAATACTCAAAGATCTTTTGCAAATGAATCGTACTTGAAAGTTTCTTGAAAACTATTGGGCGACTTCGCGATTTGTAATTCCATTTTCAGTTATCCATTCAGAAAAATAAACGGAACGCCAGTCTCCTGAAGTTGGTGAAAATAGTGACAAGCTTTATCTTTGTTCTACGACCATATGAATATTTAAATGTTTTCCAAGTATGTTAAAAAAGCAATAACATTTTCACTGCCGATTTTTGTGAAGTAATCCATCGTTAAATTGCTTTTTAAGGATAGTGTTTGTTCATTTCAATGATTATGAAAAGGTGATTAACATAGCACGAATTCAATCACAAAATAGAGGGAAATGTCTACGAAAGAATTTTCGATAAAAAATTATGAGAATATCAATATGTATCACTGGCTTCAAATTTGGATTCAAGTAATATAACTTTAAAATACTTCTATGGGCGTACTTCAAAGTCATATGACAAGAGGGGTGAAAGAGGAACAATTTATGGATAGAAAGAGTTAACTTATGTGCCTAACATAATTCACTGACAACTTAAATAAAACGTTATCCCAAAAGAGACCTTATTTTCCTTATTTCTATGACCATACTTGCTCTAGTATGAGAGATTCCTTGGGCTGTTACGAGTGGATAATCTTTTTTCTGGAACAACGGAACTGAAAAAAAATAAAAATAGAACATTCCAGTAAAACAAAAGACACCTATGCGCAGGAACTCTGTTCATCTACTATCGTATTTCTGCAAGTTTCTATTCTATTCTATTCTATTCTATTCTAGAGCAGCAGATTTCAATTTGTACTATAATGATGAATTTTATGTTAACTTGTGAAAATAACATCGCATAAAATAAACTCATAGACTAATTGATTTTATAAATAGATATAGGTAATGATTTTTTATTCTAAGGTAATTACGAGACTGGGCGGCGAATATCTCATGCAGTTTGTAGTTAACGCTGGCGAAACGGCTTCTGAATATGAATTAGCAGTTACGCTATCGCGATAAATGAAGCATTAGAAAAATCGATATTATATTATTATAGTAGGTATTAAATTAGTTACAGACCTATAGATGGTAAAATCGTAGTAACTTGAAGCTAAATGGTAAGTCTACCACCAAACTTAAACTCTATACCCTATTCATTAAAAATTGTTAGATACCACAACGGTATTCAGTAATATACCTTGGTGTTTTTATCTATTTGTTGGCACTTTTTAATCAACCAAAATATCAAGAAAAAATAATCCTATAAAACTATTCAGTTTAGTTTTCCGTATTGTGATAGCTGCTTTTTTATTGATTCAGATGTAAAAGAGAGTATGTATATTTTCTCAAATTGTGAAATGCAATTTTTCGTTTGATTACAATGGTCCTCAGAGTTTTTCAAACGCAAGGAACAGATAGTGCTGGAAAATGTTGAAGTTTACAACTCTGGCAGAAACCGTATAGATCAGGTACCAAAATGCTTGTAGTAAATGTTTACATATATCAAGAAATGTAATGTACGCCATAAAAACTAACATGGGAAATTTTTTTTGGCATTGCGGAACTTTACCGTTAAAAACTCAGCCAACGCAGAGTTGGACGCATTCATTTATTTCGTTGCTTTCTACGGCGCCATCGAAAGTTTGCACCATACGATACGATTGAAAGTATTTCGGAGGGCTACGTGAGCTCATTTCAATTAAATCATACAAATTATGTATTACAATCTCTGAAATTTATTTTTATTCTCTTTATAATTCATGTCGCAAAAAATTAATATCTTGTCTCTAAGCCTTAATCTCTTAAAAAATAGAATTCCTACAAATGTCGCTAGAAAAGATTAATTTTGAAAAATAGTAAATCATTGATAAACTTGCAAAAATCTTCGATTTAATTATTAATTTTCCATTTTGAATAAAATTTTCGTGTCACTCTAAAGATAAGCGAGAGTATGTTTTGAGAGTTCATAAGGTGACGGAAGCTGAGAGGTTAAGAAACGCTACTTCAAAATAATCATACGTTTCAATTTGAACCCATCCATGACGATGATTTTTTTTTCGGAGAAAAAAGTTATCAATGATGAAAAAGTGTACCGTTAAAATTATTTTAATGCCTGTTTTGCTGAAATTGAATTTATGAGGGAAAATCAAGGGTAAAGGAAAACGCATCAAATCGTAAATACCTCACTAATACGCGTTTTTTCAATCGTGTAGGATTCAGCGACTCGTGTAATGGCAGCTGCCGATCAACCACAAACTGGAGTGATGGAGCCCACAATTGAAAGAATGCAACAAGGACTGTTATTACAGGTACTTGGTAAACTAGAAGGAATGGATGAATTCCGTTTGCAAAGCAGTTGAAATTACCGTAGGAGCACGCAATGATTTCACATTGAGATACAACTGCCATGGAAACGGGAAATGAAATGTCTTATGAAATGACCTCATTGTACCGAAAACCCTACATTCCTTAAGGATAGGGTTACCGCAGTCTATCGAAAAGAAACCGAGACGTTTATAAAATTAATTTTAGCAAAATTAATCTTAATAATTGGTTTATGCAGTCTAGTTTTTCCATCAGTATATGGCTCATAAAGACGTTTAATTTTAGTCTTTTAATCACTTATCTTCTACAACTCTGAATCTCCCGTAATTTACACCTTTCGGGTTTTACGTTTAAATTGGCATAAGATGGAAAATTTCGTCGGATCAGTCCTCCAAGCAGGGAAGATCTCGCACAGATGTGAACGTATGGTAAGCCTACTTATGGAATTACTTCGTGAAACCAGAACCGGCCATCTAAAAGCAAGGGTAGCCCGGGTGCAAATTTTCTATATGGGCTCATCCTGCGTTTTCTATGCCCATGTGATACATAATGATTTAAAATAAAGCATGATCTTTGATGCCACGAAAATTTCTATAGATATTTTGCTTGCCTTCTACAAAATCAAAAAGTTGCCCTATTAGAATTTGCCCTTAATTGTGGTTCCATTATGTTTTAAATTATAATTCTCTTACATATCCTGAACTTAACTATATATCATACTCGGCTGTACTATGATAATCATAAGCAAGTGCTCAGAATTTTGAATGATATAATAATTCATGTATGTACATTTCATGTATTCATGTATTAACGTTTTGTGGCAAATTTTTCGTTAGTTCGTAAAATATTCCATTTTTTATCATTAATCACTTCTACTTCTCCCCTAAAAAGGCAAAAATTCCTGTTCTTCTAATAGATTAAATTAATGCCGAAATACTAGTGCAAGCGAAAAGAAAAGCGATTCATAATTTTTTCGTTACAGCAAAAAAATGTTTTCGTGGCGTTTTCCTTCGTTTTACTAAAAACTACGATATCTTTCATTAATTTTAACGTTATAACGTTATAGGAAATAAACACTTGTTATGTACACCCCTAAAATTGTTTGTAATTTAGAATAAGTAGTTAATTAGATTTTTAAAACTCCTATCTCAGATATTAACTTCCGATGTGTACGAAAAATGTTCTTTTATGGATCATGTAAACAGGAGGGAATTATATAAAATTTAATTATCTAGATTGGTTGATTTTAATGCCCTGAACGACAAATTTTTATTAAGTGTGATAAAATACTCCACTATTCCTAAAAATGTGTCCAAGTCGGCCAGAGGAAGTAATACTTAACAATTACGTAAGGAAATAATTATATAATATCAATAATTTTGGATTTTCATTATATTTTTTAATTCAGCCTTTTCCTTAATCTTTTCTTTGCGTCAACTTAAAAATTTATTGCTTTTCTGTTTCGTTGCACGTAACGTTTATAGAAACTGCTAAATACCATACGTATTATGGCTGTCAATAATATCTCAAAATGGCAAAAAGTTATATTCTCCCCGATACCAGTTCCCTTATCAACTCCAAATTTATTTTATTAAAAGAATGTTGAGAATGGTCTGTTATTACTGTGACAACGAATAATGACATAACAACGTCTTTGGCCATGGAGTAAGCTTCCATGGCCAAATCCATGCGGAAGTATTTTAATCATAACTTCAAATTGTTAACTTTTCTCGCTTTGTCTCGAATTGAACTGTCAATCACTTTTCGAGACGAAATCAGAGGTATATGTATCTGATAAGGATTATTTAGGAATCCATCCCTAGCCATGTGGTGCTCAGAATTTACTTAGTACCGGGCTTAATAAATGTATAGCACTCTCCAAGAGAATAAAAAAGAAAATAATCTAATTGAACGATGCTTCAATTGAGTGACTAAGAACAGAGAAGAGAGACCAAGAGCTCCCATTCCTCATCCAATCAATAGCAACACCCAACGTTAAAATTCTACGTTATTTACTTAGGCAGAAAAAAATAAAATGAAATGTTAAGAAATAACGCTGACCAAATAAACAAAGTATTCAAATAGTAAATGCCTGATTCGACAGCCGAATCATGAAGATGACATGTATTTGGATTTGGAGGGCTCCCGGGTAGCCAAGTGGGCAACGCGCTCGACTTCTGTGAAAGCGGTCCAAGGTTCAATTCCCGGTGGGGGCCTACGTGCGAAATGACATAAGTTGTCGAAGCACTTTAACAATAATACTACTACTACTTGGATCTGGATAATTCAATCAGGTAGGAATAAAAAACACTGTGTAACTTCCGGTTTCAACTTATACATAGTGATACCTGATGATGACTATGAATTAGTTAAAACCGGTCGTGTTGAGGAAATATATTGAGGAATGTTACATAGTTTTTATTTATTCCTACCTAATTTGCTTAACCTTTAAATCAATTTACGAGCTGATTCAATAATAAGTATAATTCAATCTTCTACGAGGAGATTCTTCTATCTCGTACGTAGGTACTAAATCTCCAATTTCCTTTAGTGAATTATTATCGGTCTTTCATTCGAATGAGAATTGAAATTGAACCGAAGAGTAAGACAATACAGCATTCTATATAGACGCCTGGGTGATTGTTCATCCTCTTGTAATCGGACACATACTAAGGGAAGATAATCAGCTGAAAACAGCTTTGGAGGGAATGGTGGAAAGGAGTAATTATGAAGGAACACCTAGGATAGATTATAAAAAGGTGATTTGCTGGACGGAATTATTAACCCTTGACGATGGTCAATTGTACAAGGTCTGTTGTATATTCCAGAGAAAACATTTAGATCGTTTAATAAAACATAAAGAGAGCGTTTACTTCTCCGTGATAATATGAGAAAATTAAGATTCTTTTGAATCATTGATACTTATTGATTCCAAAAAAAATATGCTACGGTGTTTATGAAACTTATATAACAAAAGGGAAATAGAATAAGATAATAATAGAATTATTACGTACACCATTCCAATAAATGCAGGTATTTCAAAATTTCGTTGTCGTCAGAGACCTAGGATCATNCAGTGGTTAGAATACCTGCCCGGAAAGTGGGAGACCTGGGTTCGAGTCCCAGTCGTGTCGCTATTTTTCACACTTGTTATTCCTTTGGGATTTTCCGTAGGTTTTCAATCTACAAAGACACCTTCCTTTCCTTTAATCCTAAGGGAAGATAATCAGCTGAAAACAGCTTTGGAGGGAATGGTGGAAAGGAGTAATTATGAAGGAACACCTAGGATAGATTATAAAAAGGTGATTTGCTGGACGGAATTATTAACCCTTGACGATGGTCAATTGTACAAGGTCTGTTGTATATTCCAGAGAAAACATTTAGATCGTTTAATAAAACATAAAGAGAGCGTTTACTTCTCCGTGATAAAATGAGAAAATTAAGATTCTTTTGAATCATTGATACTTATTGATTCCAAAAAAAAATATGCTACGGTGTTTATGAAACTTATATAACAAAAGGGAAATAGAATAAGATAATAATAGAATTATTACGTACACCATTCCAATAAATGCAGGTATTTCAAAATTTCGTTGTCGTCAGAGACCTAGGATCATAAGCAGAAAAATATAGATAAAATAATCGACAAAATAATCCCGGAGATCTTTGTAAGAGCAAATGAGGAATCATAAATCTAAGTGCTTTAAAGTCCGCCGAAAATGAAAAATGGTTCAGTGCAATCAATATTAAGATGAATTGTAAGATACATCCGTTAAAAATAAAGGAAACAGCAATTCATCTGATAACGATCGATTAATTGGGGATATGTAACATTGATTGATTATCTATTTAACTATTTAATTAGTGATAATTGCTCTTCTGATAAAACTCATTGGTTACGATATCGTCACAGGACAAAAGAATGTGACATGATTTTGATAGCATTCCTAATGTAAGACTCTGGTTGTATCTGGAACACCACCAGACAAGTAATGTATAATTTAAAGGAAAAAGAGCATCTCTCCATATTCGGAATCAAATTTTAATATGGGAATATTTTAAAGGAGACTTGTAAAAGCGTTATAAATGATGCATGAAATAGACTCATATGGATATATAAGGGGGTCCCGGTTAGCCAACTCGGCAACGCGTTCGACATTGGTGAAAGCAGTCCCGAGTTCGATTCCCGGTGTGGGGCTCACCGGGAAGTGAACTAAGCTATCGAAGCACTTTTAACAATACTACTATAGACGTAAGAAATCGAAGCACTGTTAACAATACTAATATAGAGTTATAATTTAATATTTAAAACATTTCTTTTTATTTGTTGTATTTCTGATGAAGAAGCACACCTAGAGCGGGGTTTACCCATTAAACAAACAAGTGTCTATGAAGAACTTTGATATATTTTGTTATGCATTGCAGTAAATGTTTGAGAGAGTTTCGAAAACTTTCTTAGTTTCAGGCATTCCTCATTTTTTAACCAGTCCTGAGCCTACTGGTTGTACCACATTTAGAACTCCACCATGGACCATAACTCATACTACCAATTATCTTATCGGTTTCATAAGGTGTTTCATGAAGGCTCTTTGGGACTATTAAACTCATATCCATTGCATAGGAAATTGTATGCTATTATAGTCTATCACAGTCTTTTATTAGCGTCGTCAGCGATAAGATTGAAAATTCGTTATACCCGTCTAGTCGGTACTAGTAGTCGGTTTTTCTAAATCACCTCAACAAATTTAAAAAATCTGAATTGGAATATCTCTACCTGATAAAATTGGAATGTTTTACATGCATGTCCGTTTTATTCCGTAATAGAGATGAGACATGCAAAATCAGCTCTAATTGTCTACGATTCCAAAAACGGAGCGAACGGACGCTAGAAAGTCAAGGGAAGCAAATTGAGATGACGGGAACGGGTCAATTCCGTACTTCGCAACAAATGGTGGGAGTAACCCAACAAAGTTCGAGCAAAGCAATCAAGTTATTATATTTAAAATAAACAAGTTAAAATATTTATTCACCCACCTATGCTGTAAGAAATTTTAAGGTGAACACAGTCATTACTGACTAATTTCATGTGCAGTTAGAACATATAGCTAGAAAACAGGAAACTATTATGAACAAATGCATATCTTTTGAATGAAATTAACTACATTTATGTATGTACAGTGTTAGAGGAACACGTATACATGTTTCCACAAATTAAATTTATATATCACTGAAGATTTCCGTTCTAGCTACAGAGCTATTTACAGAGAAACTCGTTAAAAACTATTACCTATGTGACAAAATCCCGCCTATAACGAGGTGACTTCTCGATCCCTTGGACTTCCCTATGGTCGTGAATGTTACTAATCCCGTATACACATATTACGAGTACGGATATTCGAAAACCCCGTTAGAGCGAGTTATACAAATACTTGTCCTTTGGTTCCTCGGCCAATTATTTCCTCTTTAATAACGAAATTCTCGGCATCTCTAGCATATATCCGTCCTTACCACATAGTAAATTGTTCTCATGCATGGTCACCTTTAGACATGGACCAATGGCCACCCGCTATATATTACCTCATCACTTTTGGCCTCCCTCGGAGCGACTGCGTGTGATACTGATGCTGCTCGGTAAACCTTGCCCCCATGTGTTTGACGCAAAGAAAAAACCTTCATTGAAAGCTCTTTAATCCTCCGTAATTTTTTAATACACAAAATAGTATTATTTTATGAACAAAATTTACGAAAATGAATGCTAAAACATTGTAATGAGCACTTTTCAAATATAATCAACCTAAGATAAAAAATTCTTAGCTGTGAAATATGTAAGTCGTCTGAAAATTGTTAAGGATCTATTGCATTAATGCAGACGATCAACGTCAAAAAGCCTGCGAGCCTACAATGCCCATTGTACCCAGACCCAGTATCAGTACCCAGACTAAGAAGAATTTTAATGAAAGATGCATTTTCAACTGATTTGGAAGGTTGGTTGCGTAACTATGATCCAGCAAGGCAAAACTGCTGCAGTTGGGATGTAAAGGAAATCCCGTTTATAAAAAAGATATTATAAAATCATACATATGAAAAGCAAATGTCTGTCCGTCCGTCCGTCTGTCCGCCCACCTATTTATCTCAGAAACGGCTTGACTTAGAGATCTGAAACAAACTGCATTGTGTTTCTACGATGCAGAAACCTCCAGGAAAACTATTTTCATCTCTATAAATGCCCAGGTTCGAACCCAGGACCCCATAATAAGTTTCCATAAGAGATGAACGTAAATTACGTTTCCATGAATTGCAGAGGTTGTTTCTTTTACAAAATTAAATTAGAAACAATGGTCCTACGAAATTGAGACAAGTGTCCCAAGAAAGGAAAATAATCATAGAATCTTATTTTAGTCGTGAATCATTCATATAATTTCGAAATTGCGAGACCCTTAAGTTCTCTTGCGAGTCCTCCTTAAGAGTACCAGATAGGTATATACGATAATAGATATTTTTTAAACTAAATTAAGTTCCGTCATGCTTGACGGGGGCGTTTACTAGTATAATTATAATATATTATATTCTATAATGTATTATATATTATATACTAATATTATGTATTCATATTAAGTTATTTAATCGTTATCTGTACAACGATACGAGTGATTTGATACCCATTACTCTGCCTATCCTTAACATACTCTGCCCCTCCACCTTATATATAACTATTTCCATATGTTACTTCAAGTTATCTTAAAGTAAGTAACTGCTAGGTTATTAACAGCAAATGTCAGCATCTTGACACTGCCTTTCCTCCATTTCTTCTCCCAAGGATTTCGATATGAAAAATATCCTTTTAGCATCATAAATTTGTTAATGTAAAGTTCTATGCTTATTCGATCTCTCTTTTTAATTTAGAATATTCATTCATTTCGATCTCTCCTCATCGATATTTATCTCTGAAACATTCCTCATTTATCACAGGATGCATATAAATGGCTTGAAATAAAACATAAACAATACTGTTGTCATATTTTTACGTTTGGATAACTTTTTTTCTCCCCTATATCGCGCTCCGATTCCATTAGTGCATACTTCTAAATTTTATTTAAAAAAAAGGTTAAATACTATCAAAATTACTGTATTCTATATAGCAATAACAATAACAATTAATTATGACAAATCTTAGCTTTGCCCTACAACCAATTTATCGCGTATGGTTACTAAATCATTGTAGCACCAAATTGTCTCGTACCAAATCATTGGTGCGCTCTAACTCAAGTAGTTTTCATATTATCACAGCGAAGGACAAGACCAAGACGAATTTAAATGGAAGATGCATTTTCCACTGATGTGGAAGGTTGATTGGATCCTCATCCCCTACACGAGGAACTATATAGAGCATTGGAAAGTGAACGAAGTGAAAAGGAAAGGTGTGGAGTGAGATAGTTTGCCCCCACTCTCCTGAATGAGCGAGAATAATGTGAATTGAAAAGTCCCCCGGAAAAGCTCAGCACAATCGTCCAATGAATATCACTTTTCATAGAATGTAATATGTAAATGACAAAATTAATGTCATTAAGACAGATGGAACAGAAGCATCATCAAGTACTTAGGGGTAACATGGCAACGAGAAGCTCAAAACAGGGAGAATTGGAAAACACCTGGGGAGGCCTACATCCGATATCGGATTGAAAATGGGCTGATGATGATGATTCATTATCATTTATTTCTCGTTGGCTTTTCTTATTATCACAGCCGTGTAAAAAACTGAATGAATGTTAGTGGAAGACAAATTTTCCTCCATCATGAGCCAGAAGAAAAATATTCCACCAATCAAGATATGGCGGCAGAAGCATGTGCCCTGCATCCAACGAAAAGTTTCATGTATGCTCGACGAAGATAGAAGTGTGAGAAACTTTGATCTGTTCGCTGAGGACGCGCATCAAGCATCAGACGGCGTGATAATGGCACGCAGAACGTGTCTCCGTCCGAGATTCGAAAACCCTAAGTCTGAGGGTGCTGGAAACCGGAGCGCAGAACAGGCGGGCTTGTAAAAGCGACTGCTGCGTTTCGCGAGATTTCAGAATTACGCGAGTGTATTCCTCGTGTGCGTTTGGGGATTAAAAATGAGAATGGCCCTCGATTTGGAAATTCGGAACGGGGAGTGTAGCGCCCACGCCGAGTCTCGGGCCAGACGTCTGGATCCCGACTCCCCAACCGACCAATAATTCACCTGGAGGGGGCAGAGAGGGGCGTGCGTCTGAGACGATGTGTGCCTTGAGGAGTTGGGGAAGTGGCGTGGGGAAGAGAGGCGTGGGAGGGGAGGGGTCTAGCCAAGAGAGGGAAAAAGACGAGTAAACAGAGGGAGAGGGGTGGAGAAAAAAATCGAAAGAATAAGAGAGCTTTTTACATATGACGAAATGGAAAAAATGGAAATAGGGAAGTGGACAGAGACGTATGAAGGGGAGCGAAAGAAAAGGGGTTAGGAAGTGGTGATTTTGTATTAAGGACCGGGGGGTCGATATGGATCACAATTGCTGCACCGAGAATTTCCTGCACTTTTCTTCCCTCCGCTTTTTTTCGACTGGCGGAGCCCAAACATGACTTTTGCAAGTCTGCGATGCAATGGCCTTCCTTGACAATTACTTGGCCAGACGATTTTTCCGCGAACCATTACCAATTATGAGGAAATTTCATTAGTCAACCACACAATATTCGCAAGAATTAAGGTAGAATCCCAGTGGTAGATAGGCATCTATTTGCTAAAATACGATTTTCTTAGGCCACCCTGACTTATTTATGCCATATTAGCTAATATCCATTATATTACAATGATATTTTCGCTAGACTCTACTTACGTATTTGCTATTGTAAATTGTTTGCGAAAATTTCTATTCAGAAGGTTATATCCTTTATTTAGTCGAGATATCTTCATAGAATTTTGTACTGACAGCATACCCTTTATAAGTGGTTTGTTACCACTTAATTGGGGCAGTCCTTTTAATTTTTCACCTCCTATTCATAAATAAATGTATATTTTAAACTAATTAAAATGAGAAGATGTTTAAGATATTCGAAACTAAGGAAAAACCTATGGGTATGTTAATGCGATTTATTTATAGTCGTTGGCTAGCCTCAAGAAGCCTTCCAACTCTAAAATTCCCCATCTTTTTAGGGAACAATGGACAGTTTGCAATTAAAATTTTTCAAATTTTGATACTTATGTAGTCCGGAACGTAACAGAGGACATTCTGTACTGTTTCGTAGCTTACAGGCCTTCCTCGATTAGTAAAATAAATTTAAATTCCAAAAAACTTAATTTAAAAGATTTGTGGATTTAAATGAAGAGCTCCAGTAAAAAAACTTATCTAAAATAGATGGAAAAGGTAATATGAATTACAAGCGGAATTGCAATCTTAATTTTGATTTTCTGGTGCATTTTTGCGATAAAATGTCAAACCATGCGTTATAATTCATGGAGTGCCTTTTTTTGCGTTATAACATAAAAGCGGAGAAAATAGCAGCAAAATTAATGAATGGCATACACATAGTGTCTGATTTAAAAGAGTACAAAACGTCCTAAACAAAACAAGCGATTTCCTAGTTCCATAACAATGATACTATAATTTTAAAAATATAGGAAGCCTTCACAGAATAAGAGTCCAAAATAAATTAAAGCCATTTTCTTTGCGTCCACCTCATACTTCTCAAGATTACACGATCAATCAACTTTCAGACACCCAATTAATATTATTATTTGTTTATTTATTATTAATAGGTATTATATTTATTAATAGGTATTATATTTATTAATAGGTATTGATAAGAATATTACGTTTTCTAAGTTTCCTTCGGATAAAACGGGCATATCTTATTTACCTTTTTGGCATTTTACATATACCTATTAAACGAAAAGTAGCTTAAGAAGGTAGAACGGATTGCAGACAGCAATTCGTGATATTCTGAATCTAAATCAATAACATAAACATATTAATGATGATGATTCAGCGAAAATTCAACCATCCAGCTTGGCATTACTTAACCAAAACCTAATGTTATATGTAGCATTAATACATCATAGTATCATAGCATTTAACAACAGAGACTAAAATTATTCATTTATTATTATGTTGGTAAAGTAAGATATATTTAACCCAGAAAACCCAATTCGTTAGTTTATTCTAAATTCAAAAACAAATTGCTTCGTTTCTCACAAATGAAGTTAGGTACTTATAAAATACATAATGTAATACATATGAACTTTGAATCCTTCATATTGCTTATCTAATGATATTCCGAATAAAACAGTGAGTAAAACATATTTAAGTTCCTTTAACATTGCATCATTTCTCTAGTGATTCTTTGCAAATTCCATTTTTGTCTTTATTGTTGCGACCAGACCCGCACCGTCCTATGGGTGCAAGGGGTGCATCGCACCCGGGCGGCGGCATCTAAAGGACAGCATCTAAAGGGCGGCGAAAGATGCGTAGCGAACCATTACTATTATTGCAACAACATTATATGTTATTTTCTTTATCATAGACGGCACTTATCTAGGAAAGATTATGATATAAAATGAAAGATTGGCAAGAGGAAAGAATTACGGGCTACTCAAGACGAGAAAGGAATATTTGGGAGGTGGATTTAATCGAAGAATTGGAATCGATAAAAGATTTTCTGGTGCTAAGAGTAAATCCTCGTTAAGTTTTGGAATATATCTTTAGTAAAGATTTGAACGGAGTCATTCCTATTTTTCAAATAGCTTTTACGAGTTTAATTGAGACTTCCGGTGACTTTTGCTGCTGGGGAAGGATCGTTCTCGAAATTTAAATTACTAAAGAAACGTTTGCGTTCATAGATGAGCAGAGACAGGCTAAAAAATCTGGCTCTCATCAGCATAGGGAATGGAATTTGTGATGGACTTGCTTTTAATGATTCTGTACAAGAATTCGCAGTTGAGATCTAAAATGGACATTTTTATGTTAAATGTTATTCTGTAGTTCTTATTTGCCTCCATTCCCTTAATGCGTGATTTCATATGCTGCAATACAATTTTTTTAGAAATGTTCCTATTTAGTTGCGAAAAATAGATTTCCTACTAATCATATCATTTTAAAGTTGTGCGCATCGCGATGATAACGTTATTTGAAATTAATGGGAATTATTCCCTTGTAATGAGAATATACCACGTCAGCATACGGAGTATAGCTAATTATTTGTTGCTGATATTTTGCGACCAACACAAGTTAGGGAACGAAGTCATGAAACACTGGTTTCTCGAAGTCTTACGAAATATTTTACCTGCAAATCAAGAAATGTGTGGTTTTGGTATTAAATTCTTAGAGACGGCAAATTATGTTTGTACCCGGGCGGCAGATAGTCTAGGCACGGCTCTGGTCTCGACTTAAGAATAGGTATGTACCCTGACTATTAAAAATTAAAAAGTGCAATTTTTTCAAATTTCGAGATTTAAAACCGTTGTCATAAGAATAAAAAAGGTGTAGGTTTTTAAAGGTACGCAGATCCACAACTGTTAGAAATTTACTTACAATCCTGATACTTCGGATACTTGAAATTGATGTAATTGCATATTTTCCAGGTATCTCTGCTTACGTAATATCAGTTAAGTATTCGCCGATAAATAATCCAATAAAAAATTCCGATAACCGTGCCGAATAGTGTTACTGTCCAAATTCTCCAGGGTTTCAAAAACTGGTATAAAATGTTAGATGTCACAAACACCCTTACCTCAGTAACTTCTAATAGAAAAATCAATTATACTGTTAGTAATGTGTTTTCCAATTTCTCCAAGAGAAAACAAATTTCGACGGGGCAGTTGAATATTACTCGGTGACTGCGAGAACGATTCTCCGAACCTTAGATAGAATTCGCAATGCTTGAAATTCTTTAGCGTAATGGTGCCTGCATTTACGAGCGTTTGAGCCATAAACTTTGCCAATGGCTCAGCGCCCAATAAGGAGATCTTGTGAAGTTTTAATGGTTCAGTCTTCGTTTCTGTCTGACTATCTTTATTACAGGAAACTAGAAGAATCGTGAAAGCGTAGGAAATATTGTTACATCGATAGAATACCCTCAATCAAACTTATTGTACGAACTCGTAATTCTAACAAATATTACGCCCAAAAAAATATTTTCCAACGATCGTCATTAAATGCACAACATTCGTGAGGCTGTAGAACATTTTTAATCAACTTGAATTTGTGAGTAGTTTTTGGTGCCTAGAAATGTGAAAGAACGAACAAATAGAAGATAGTGCGTATTGTTCCTAAATGAAATGCATTAATCCAACCTAGGCCTATCAACTCTAAAGACCATGGTGAAAGATGAGTTATTAAGATGATCACACAAAATTACGTAATGCATTTTATAAATACGATAAAGATTATTAATTCTTATGGATATTGATCGCTCTCTGAATGACTCCAGAAAAATAAACTTTTTGAAAGAAACATCGAGTGTCGTATGTTCTTGATAACTGAAAAGATTAAAAAACGGAAAAATATGCATCTTGTTCTGGGTTCTGAAAGACTAATATACTGTCTCAAGACATAAGCTCCCAATTATTTTAAGTAAACAATGGGTGTATTCGAGGAGAGAATTCTGCACCAGTTCGGAACTGCGGCGCAAGCATATTTAGCGTTTTGAGAGTTCGCGGAGGCAAGAAAAATCATTCTGCGCATGCACCGTAGTTCCAAACTGGTTCTGAACTGTCTCCGCGGATACCTTATAAATCTCTTCGAGTATATATTACTGGAAGAGGAAAACTCTAATTTTGTGCTTATCGACATCATCGTCCCTGGAAGTTCCCTCGTAAGGGAATGTATGTTGAATCTTGATTATATTTCCTCTGTGGCACTGATAATCATAGTTTGCTTTTCAAGGTCTTCGATATCTTGCTTCACTCACGCATTAAAAAACAACTGGATTAGTCATTTCAAATTAATTATCCTCAACCTTCTTGAGATTATCGTTCCCCTACCCCTAAGCTTCTCAGCCGTAACCTTAAAATATTATTAATATAATTTAAAATAACTTGTTGGCCGATCTGAGTAGGGTATAGCTTATAAAATTAAAATGACACTTCGATCAGACATTGTAGTACACTCGTATCAATACATACTTTAAACTTTCGCTTCATTAATTAAGGTGTATATATTTTAGTATATTTAATGACAAAATGTGTACAAATCCACAAAATTTTTGTCATTAAATATAAATCATGAAATTCCACAAGAATCGCTTGAAACCATTCATCTAACTAAGGTCCATTTTTACCTCACATTTATCTTAAAGAATAGGAAACCCATTTCAGAGACCTCTGTCCTAATAGTAGTTGTAGCTTCCCCGTCTCACTGAATTAAATCTATAAACCAGAACAGGCGGTTAACGCATTAGGCTTTAAATGATTTTAGTTTACGAATGAACTGAAAAATGATAAATAGAGATATCAAAATCAATTTTATTAGAAAATATACGTTAATTGAAAAGCTTAAGCTCAACCGACTAAAAGCAGATTCGATGTTACAAGCATATCGCTTTTATCATAGGTTATTTTGGTACTCTTTTTCCTGGTTTGGAAGGATATAAAAGCGCGATTCTACCTCTCGGTTGGTTCATTTCCCCTAAATGTTCCTAACAATGCTCTTTCTTTCGTTTCTTGATGCCTATCCCGCTCTTTATATCATCTAACATCTTTCGCCTTTCTTTCCCCTACGTCTTTTCCCTTGAATTCTACCTGAAATTGCTTTCTTTAGCTATCCCTCTCTTCTCGATATCTGACCCAGCCCTTCCTCAGTCACCTTATTAAAAACCAATATAGAGGCATGCAACACAATAACTTATCCATCCTAAGCAATATAACTCTAAACCAAAATCAGATGCAACCTCTGCCGTACGTTTCACATGCATCTGTAATGACGCAGTACATGTAGAAGATAACAAATTCCTCGCAGCTACCCGTCGCAAAACGCTACGCGATAGGCCACCCGCCAGGGGCCCACGAAAGCACCAATTATTTCAAGGGTATCGGAAGGAGCGCGCTCTACTCGCATTCAAAGTGGTTAATTCATATATAATTAATGCACCGGAGCAGAAAAGTGCAATTGCAGAGATGGGGGAAGATGAGATGGACTTGAGAGAATCGCAATGCTTGCGGTCTGTCTCAACAGAAAAGGGTCGAACAATGGAAAGTCGAAAAGGTGAGTTTAGATGGAGGAAATTGTGTGGTGTGAGGTAGACCAAGGAGATAAAAGGCTGAGAGAGCGAGGGGAGAGGACAGGGGGAGGAGAGGGGGCGTTGACCAAGGCGCACAGTGGTTTAAGTGGTTAAAGTTGCGTGTGAGATATTATCACAGACACGCAAAAATATCCGCCTCTCTCTTGAGCCTTCGTTTTCTTCGCTTTCTGCTCTTTCTCCCTCTGTCCTTCCCGAATCGCCGCTTTCAATCCTCACCATTCATTGCCTATTTTCATTAGAGTAGACCTTCCTTCGCTACACTTATAGTCTCCAATATTCTTTGTCCTTTGGGTGCACGCGTCATTTCTGCACCGCGTCTCTAAAAACAATAGCTGCCCCTCAAAGACATGTCTGGCGGTATCGTGTTGTCGCAACCATATTCCCGGATTCCTTGCCCAAATAGATCACTCCGCTACCTTAGGAAAGTATGGTATCTCCCGCAACTGTACACTTAAGTTAACTATATCATTTCCCAGACTAAATTCGACTAAAAGAAACGAGAAATTCCGATCGGCGAAACTTCGATGATGTTTCAATTTGGAAGCTTTGTGCATTGAATAAACTCTTAGCTGAGCATAACTATTCAGAGCATGTGAGAACTAATCTCATGCAATCTGCACTGCGCTATCCACTTTTTATGCTTGAACAAGTTCCGTAGCGTATGTTAGCATGATGTTAGTTCAAGAACTCTGTGCTTATCTCGAAAGTTATATATCTGACGTCAGTTGCCGTTGCTTGAAATTTTTCACGGAAAAACAATTGCAAATAGCTAAGAAGACTCGTCCGCACTTATCAAAACGAACCCTAAAAGCTGCCAATGCTTAGCTGTAATATCTTGGGTATTAAAATATGACCTTCGTTTAAGCAGACATTTCAGTGCCCAGATTTTGTGATTTGAAAGGACTACTTGGGAATCGTATTGCTACAAACAACCAGTCGAACCAACTAAGCAAGCGAAACACAGTTCTGTTAAACTTTCAAAACATTGTATGATTACATGCATCTTGATTGTACAAGCACTATTCCCTTACATATTTTTATTTGAAACTTGAGATCTTTGTATTTTTCTTCCGGCCACTCACCGCATTCTTTATTTGCTCAAGAAATTTTCACCTACATCCCAGACAACTTCTCAATGTCGACGTTGCACTTTTTTGCAGTCTTTTCAGGTGCAACACATTAACAACCACCTCGACTAAGTGATTTTAAGGTGACTCGTGTTCCTTAGCTGCTTGAGAATATCGTAAAAAGTCTATATTACTTCCGAAGGACTTCCTAGTTTGGTTACAGCTCCAAAGTCAAAGACTTCCTGAACATCCGGTTGCCGATGTACCGATTTTTTCGCTATATCTGGCTACCTTTTTCCAGTTTTAGAACATATCGCACTCTGTAGAGTGAAGCAAGATATGTCACGTGATCCCCCTCTAGGGGGTACTCATAATGTTAATTTTTTTAAATTAGTCTAACATATCAGTAGTATTGATAAAAGTCCTGCAGCTGAGATCATTTCGCAAGTAGCCCCCCCCCTGGGTTTCGAACCCGGGATCGCTTTCACCTAAGTCGAACTCGTTGCCCACATTGCTATTTGGGAGCCCCAGTTTAACATTACAATAACATTGCGTACAGTTGATAACATATATACTTAATATTCAATACATTTAAATTGTTCCATTTCTGAACAGATATTCTAGCGAATTTAATTTTTCAGCTATTTTTAGCGTTATTTTTCTGAGTTTAGCGACCTTATAGTTATTTCTCTAGGAGCATCTAGCGACAATTTCGAAATTAAATTGGCATCTCTAGTTATGGGCTATGACCCTCAACTCTGGTTCTTACACTGTCCTTGAACTTTCTTTCCTTTCTCCATCCTTTTCCCATAGGCCATCATACCCTATTCTCTCTTCTCCTAACTTTTAGAATCCATAGTCAGGATACGCAGTTCCATCAGCCAAAGGAGATAAAGAGGAAATGGCACGAAGAAAAGAAAGGAAAGCCGCATGAAAAGGGGGAAATGTTTGTGCCGCCACTGACTCCGAAGAAGAAGAGGATAGGGAATGCTGAGGGAGAAGGGAGAAAGAGAAAAGGGGTGTGTTTGTGTGTGCAAGAAGAGGAAAAGGAAAGCTTTAGAGAGACAGAGGGTCCGTGAACATTGCACCTGCCCCATTGTCCGTGGCAGGGAACAGCGCGCTGAGGTAAGATACGAAAAATAAAAAGTGAACTGGGGAAAGCGGAATAGAAGAAAGAACTCGGGCTACCTACCGCCTTGTCTCACGAAGCTATCGCTAAAAGTCGGACCTCCTCCTCCCTGACCTCCCTTACTTCCTCACTTTGAGAGTTCTACGTTAATTCTCTTCTTCGAGATACGGGTTCCTTCTCATTCCTAAACTTCCTCGTCAATTCCTAAAATTCCCCTCTTATACTCTTCTCAATGTCCGGACCCACGTTGGATTTTCGAGAAGAGTCTTGATAAACTGAAGTGGTGATTTAACCCTCAAGACCAAATTTTCAAGGCCAGACGGTTTTTTTAAGAGAACAGTAACACCTGATGGAATGCCTAATATTTAGATAATTCCTCTTAAGACGCAATGGCATGGTAGGAAATTCGACTTGATTATTCCAAGGACAAATGATAGCCCAATCCTTGCGATACTGACCTTACACTAGTGTTTCCCAACCGGTAGAACGCGTAACATTAGCGGGACTTTTGAGATGCTCGAGGAGGCTGATATTATTTTAAATTAACCGTTTCAGTAATTTATTTTTGAAACATTTTGCTTCATTGAAAACAAATCTTCACAGAATTTCAATTTCATAATCATCAAACTAAATATTCATAAATATTAAGGAATGAAAATTAGAAGGAAAAAAACAAAATGTTCTCCCTCTAGTGGAACTTGGTTGTTACGACGAAATGGAAAGAAGCATTTGAGACCATGAAAGTCGGGATACACTGCCTTAGACAATGAAGAAGATATTTAAGAATAAATATATTCTAGCTATTCTGTTACTCTTTGGAATTTTCATTTATTCATTGCCTGTAATTATCCATAGAAAATTATACCTTGAAACTTATGAAACAATTATACCTATATCTCAATGCTGTTCAAGCTTACATTGGCTTAAATTGGCATCAAATTGCCATCACTGCGTCAATTTAAGTACAATTTCAATTTAGATTTTCTCTTCGTACGGTGAACCGATTAATAAGCCGAATTAGAACCGAATTCACTCATAATAGTTGGCCTTCTTTAACTGTAATTAATCTAAGAGATTACTATATTTTGGCGTACCTATTATATTAAAGGTATAATTTACAATGTTTAGGTAACCTAAAGTGTTTCAAGCACTACTTTTTGGGGATTTCTTTTTATGGGATCTTATTTACCTATTGTTGACGTGTACAAAAGGCATGCCTATAAATTTTATAAGCATCTTGAAATGGTGAGAGATAAGCTTGTTAGCATGAACATTTAATCATTTCTCATATCCTCATTGATGGTGAAAGAAACTTTGCAGTTATAGTATGCTCAAACAAAGGTGATATTTATTTTTAAGAAAGGTAAATTTGCAAGAATAAATTTACCAGAGTAACAAGTGAATAGAATATTTCCGTACATCACATTAGATATCGTATCAGCATTAAAAATTGATGAACTTCAGATTAAACCCTTGTCTCATCAATATGGTCGTATTCTCAAAACAATTCTATTCAGAATTGCCTGTTTCTTTACTCGCATTTCTTACGGCACACTTGCACCCTATTTGGTGATTAAATGCAATTACTTAATCACCTATTAAATGACTAATTTGTAAATATCAAGATGTTTTTAACATCAAAATTTCATTTTTCGTGATGATGAGAACGAAGTTTTTTCGCAAATTCCCTTCATTATTACAAGCACTTCTATTGTAAATAAAATCAACGATTTCTTTCGGATTTGGAAATTTTTTGCCTCTTTTGCTCGATCACGATCGTTGACGAATCTGATATTTAATGAGCCCTTCTTAGCTGCGGATCGCTCCTCTTAAGAAAACATTGCCTTGGTTGATGCGAAATAAGGCGATAAGACCACTAATTTTAAACATGCACACAACGAGATAATATTTACGAAATTTAGTTTTCCACTACATCTGAATTTTCCGTCTTGATTTTTTTTAGATGTTACAAACATTAATTTCCGACTACTGAGTTTAAAATAGAAAAACGAACTGCTGATGCTTATTATTAACTTAAGATAATCAAAATACCTCATATTTCGAGAACATTTTGAACCATAAAATAAGTTTCAACGAATCCAACCTTATCATGTTCTTTTAACTTCTAATACCCTTTAGGAAGTACCGTTTTTTCTGGTAAATAACACGCACCTACTAGATAACACGCATTTTAAAAATCTCTTCACTGTGATAATGTAATATGTGATAACACGCATTTCAAAAATTCCTTCTGTGATAAATGAATTGATAACGCGCATTTCAAAATTGTTATTATGTTGACGAGAATGTTTTTTCGCTACTATATTATTTATGATAATTACTCTTGTATTTTGAATGGAATTATTTGATTACCTTAACATTTACAATATGTTGGTTGAAATAAAATTGCCCTAGTGCCCAAGTATATACTCCGTGACTTCCGCGATATATGACGTGTGTTGTGTAGTCATTTGTTTCCGAGTTCAATATTCAAGATATTTAATGAAACGAGATTTTCCGTTGTATATCACTATTATTTTTATCATTTTTGTATATTTTTTGTATAGATAACACGCGGGTTATCTACCAGAAAATACGGTAATTCAATTTCTATATTCATTTTTAGTCATGTATCCGAGCAAGTGCTTACAGTAAGTTGACCAACAAAAGGTAGAAAATTGATATTTTACAAATTTTCAAAATAATTTATGATTTAGATGATAAATATCAGAGTGAAGATTACGGCATCATAAAATACGACCAATAGCGTATATTTATGTCGCTTGACCGCTGTCCGCATATTAGCAAGTTTGTTGACCATTTTGTCACGTGAACAAAAATCGAATCGATCTCTTATCGATTCCTGGGTAATGATTACGAGGTGGGTGTGGCCTAGGAATGATTGGTTAGGCTTAGGAATGGGAGGAGATAAGTGCCATTGGTAGGTGTGCATGGCATCGAAGGGCATAGGTGGAATAGCTTGGTATGGTTGACATGGGCAGGTTTGAGTGGAGAGCTTGGACATAGGTGAAGGGGTCGTGGGTGGCATCATTGCTAATGACAAAGGAGAAGCTTGAACAAATACTGTTCTTGGTATTTTCAAAACTTGTGTGCTGGGGTTACCGCATGTACGATACATAAATGTATAGTATGCTGTCCTAAACCTACGTCCAATCATGCATCGTCATCACTATAGTGTTTATATAGTGTTCCCATCTTCTTTATTATGGAATAAATTTTATGAAATATATCAATCTATTTAATCCTATTATGAAGGAATATTTTCCTTATGTGGCGATACCGCTGAAATATTTCGTGGAGAAATGTGAATTATTTAACTCAAAATAAGGTGATACCACAATTGGAATTATTTCTCATAAAATATCCCCTTATCACTTGATGAATCCTGAAAAAGTACTAATGAAATGAGAATGAAAAAGAAAAAAAACTCGGTGATTTAATCATTGCCATCATTAGAAACCTAACATCAAGGAAATATTGTACTCTCTGATATAGGTTTGTTTGTGTAATAAATATGTTCAACCAATGATTGATTCTTTTCCCACGAATTGGTGAAATATTATCGTAATCCTAAAATCTTGCGCTTTCTTGCTTTCCTTCAGTACAAAAGTAGACAGAAAAATGATTCTTCAATGAGAAGGTAACGATATGAAGATACTTCAAAGAACAAAAGGAAAGTCGTACTTCTTATGGTATCTTGAAGCTTAAGACATGGAACACCTAAAATATATAGTAAACTTTTTATCACGAGGAATTGTTGTATAAAACACAATGTCTTATTTATGTTTACCACTATTTTTTATAAGACATTGTGTTCTATACAACAATTCCTCGTGATAAAACGTTTATACTGCATGATTAATTATGATGACATCAACATTTAAGGTATTCAAACAATTTAGAGAAGAAATATAAGAAAATAATAAAAGCATCTTCGTAAAGTTGCTGATTTATAGATTTGATTCTCAAATAAAGAAGACAAATGATACCTGTTTTAATCGACGCATATCAAAGTAAGCTACGTAAAATTCATGTCTTTACTACGAAACAAGTACAATGGTAATCAACTCAATAATTCAAACTTAAATCCTATCCTCTGTATGATATGAATATGATCAATTGCTGATATTCTATTTCGAATGGATGATCATCAAAAAGACGACCATAGGAGCAATCTTAAGGGGCAAGTAAAAGTCGGTTGTCTACGGAGTGAAAAGATATCTAAAGCAATTTCCAGAAATTTATTTTAAATTTCTGGAACTGGCCTTTCCCATCAATAAAAGCTAGAAGTAACATTTGAGCATTACATTGCAAGTGGACAAATCTCGAATGAAACAGCATACAATGGTAATGATATGCCAACATTAAATACGTACTATGGTTGCGAATGAATGTTCTCACAAATGAACGAATACATGAGCAAAAGGTTTCGAGTTGTAAACATAACTGTGCCTTCAAACTTCTGTTCGAGATCCATTGTAATCAAAATTAATCTCAGGAAAACGGGTAAGGGAGATTTTGCGCAAGATGGTGCGCACCCAGGAAAAGTCCCAAGGAAGAGATTAATTTTCCTTAGGAAAATTAATCTGGTTAAGTTTTGGGCATTAATCCTTGTGGTACTTAAAGACGGCATCAAAATCAAGTTTTACTCGAATATTTGTTAACAGATATCTCGTGCTTGCTAGAAAAATTACATTTCGACGATTAAAACTAAACTTCCTTGATACTCTTGCTTTTTGGAAGGAGAGAAAATTACAATAGACGCTCATATAATGGAGCAGCGCCATGCTTGCCAAGAGAGAAAATAATTCGCCTATTTCCTTCCTGGGAAAATTCATCAATAAGATAAGTTAAAAGGCAGAATTGGCTTTTTTATCCAATCGTACCATTTAAAATGAGGAATATATTAAAGGTAATTTTGTAAACTATAGTTGATAATTTTCAAATTTTTCAAGAAGCTGTAGGCGTTAGGGAATTGGTCCCAGGTGCCCAGCTCAGAGAGAATTCTGATCGCAGCCTTTTGTTGCAGTTGTGTTGCTGCAGTTTATACCAAATGAATATTGTTAGATTTTAAAAGAACTTCTTTGATAGTGAAATCATCATCATTGGTTCTTCTGCCTTCTGGCAGGTTCTCTCATGGTAACCTCCATACTTCCCTGTCTTCTGCTAATCTTTTGGTTTCACTATATTTCCCTTTAATCTTAATTATATCTAACATTGTATGTCTCTTCCTTCCTCGTCCTCTTTTCCCTTTTATCGTGCCCTCCATTACAGTCTTCATTAAACACTCATTCCTCATACAATGACCGAGCCAATTCTTCTTCCTTTTCTTAATTACCCCAACCAGTTGTCTTTCTTCTCCACACCTTTTTAGCACTTCCTCATTTTNCTTGGCTATTCGGGAACCCCTCGAAAGAGGATTTTATAAATTCAATTTGGATATCATTTGATAGAATCTGATACAGTTTGTACACGACTATGTAATTTATATTAACTAGTAAAAGACTGCGACGACGTGGCTCGGCTTGTTTTAATGCGTCCAAAAATAGTAAAGTAACGCAGTTGAAACTATATTATACATTCAACCTTCACTACATTTACTCATACATACATTTATACTAATAGCAAATACATTTCCTTTCCGGTGAGTTATCAACGCCTTGACACATTAATATACTAAAACAAACAACCTCTTAAAATATAATACTATCTATATATTTCTACAACGAAGACTTTGAAATAACAAAATGTATTTTTGAGAATAACCACGGGACGGAAGGTTCAAATATGAAGTATCTATTTAAACTGCACCTTAGCTTCGTCGAAACTACCTACATAATATGGAAATAAAGGAAGGAGGAGGATTGCTACCAATCAGTGTTCGGATTGAGAACAAAAAGAAAGAATAGCATTAAACTTTTATGTTATCCAACCCATTCAATCCTTCACGATGACAAAAATTTCCTTATAAAGTACTCAGCCCGAAGGCCGGATTGTGTCTCAACCCCTCCAATATAAGTCACCAAGAGCTTTGGAAAGGGAGTGAGGCTTAGCAGGCAAGGTGAGGAGTGAGGTAGTTAGTTCACCGTTGCTTGCCTCATTGTGTGAACCAGAATGCTACGAGGGGAGGAATTCTACGTAAGCGCAGAAAATGATCCCATGAATAATATTTTCTTAGCATTCAATAAGGAGTAATTAAACTGAATGAAATCATACAGTATCCTTCTTACTTCATTAGCTTTCGCATGACCACAGCTACGATAAGACAGAGACAGAAGTAAACGAAATATACGTTTTCCTCTATCCTGTTCCAAAAGACTACACAGCAAATACCACCCGGGAAGTGTAAGGAGGTCGCCAAAAGTTTAACCATCGCGGTTCATTCTATTGTCCCAGAGAAATAGCTGGACGACAAGAAACAGATGCCTTTCCGGCAAAATCAAGTGAGCGTGAATGGGAAATAAATCAGGAGTCCTTCACGCCGCGGTAGTCCACGGTATCCATATTCGACGATCATGAGCCGTCCATAAAATTTTATTCGAATTTAAGCCCCTGAAAACGCCCATGATTCCTCCGACCGTTTTTCCTTGATCGCAGCCAAGCGCTTATCCATCTTCATCTCCCGCGCCAAACCCCTTTTTATCAATCATTACGACTCCTCGTCCCTCCTTTCCCGCTCGCCTCCGTTCCTAACCACCGCAACCTGACGGAGATGGGGAGAGGTCGCCAACCAACTCCTTCGCGCCAATCTTTTTGGTCTCGATTCGTCCCACCGCCTTCCCCCTCCTTTTCGACCCAACCTCCTCGACTCAGCGCCAGGAGCAAGAAGAATTCTTCTCGATCCTCCACCTCCGCACTCCACACACTTTCCAAGCGTTTTACCCCGGTCAGTTATCAAGGACACTCACTTAACACCTTCGCGTCCTCCCTTCCTCCTTTGCCCTACCCCTAATTCGCTTTTGGTATTTTTCAGGCCATCGAACCGCACCGACAACCGAAACTGAAAATATTGTTTATATATAACCGGACTTTAAACGTAACCAGGACCGAAATATTGAAATTCTTAAACCGAGACCGAAATCCTTTATTCATTCCTTTCCGAATTTCAATTCCCGACAACATCTGCACCTCCATAATAACCCTGCAAGCCGTCTTCCGGCGTGTGGCAGTGGGTGTAAACACCAAGCGTTCGAAATACCTCTTTAGCTAATTGTTATAAAGAAAGAATGAGTCCTTAAAACGACTTGTCCTCGCATCTATTTCTCTTATTTCACGCTCATTTACAACATGTATCTTACTTACTTAGACTCACTCATCTGTCAATTGTGTGATTGATATACGGTCATTGTATAGTCAATAGAGTGGTGCCTTGTGTAATTAGAGTTCTACAGGGTTGTTCAGTTTGGTGAGAGGAATTTCGAATTTTTATATGTTTTTTTGTATTAAGACATTTTTATATAAATGGAAACATGTATCTGTGTGTACATGTAATTTAGAATGTATAATTTGAGATGGTATTGGGATATTGATGAATGGATGATTGTGCGGACTGGTTGGAGATATCTTTTCACCATGTGTAGTTTTGTAATCATTTTGTATTCTGGCGAGACATCTATTCACATTCAGTATATTATCTGAATGTAATTGTGAATTTTACACGTCAATAAACTACTATTACTATTATTTAAGTGTGCTTACTATATATAAGTAACTTACAATTGAGAAGGGCCCCCGATAGCCAAGTGGGCAACGCGTTCGACTTCAGTGAAAGCGGTCCCGGGTTTGATCCCCGGTGGGGGCCTACGTGCGAAATGACCTAAGCTGTCGAAGCACTTTTAACAATACTACTACTACAATTGAGACAAACTGAAATGAATGCATAATATCAGATTTAAGTTCTCATTAATTAGTAAATTGCTCATTGTTACTTCAATATTGCAAGTTACACTCTAAAATTTAGTTTTATGTAATGCATCAGAAAAAAGCTGGATATGATGAAATAAACTTTGAGAAGGATATGACATTACAATGGTGTAAGCGAAAAAGAAACGGTTCAAACTGGTTCGAGATTGTCGAGAGTAGGGAACCCGAAACTGATCCGAATTTGAATTCTTCGTTGAACCGCAAAGAAACATATTACGAGGATTAGGGAAAGGTGACTAATTTAGCACGGAAGAGCCATGCGACTGAAACCAAAGGAATAACAAGAACTGACAGAATACCTGCCAGGAAAGTGGGAGACCTTGGACCGAGTGCCAGTCATGTCCCTATTATTTTTCTGTTAAAAATATTACGGTTCGGTGCCCTGATATTTTCCGTCAATTTGTTCGTTAGCGCGCCATCCATCTTCTTATTGAACACCTCTACGCCATACGTCCTTAGCAGCACTCTAAATGCTAATTACATGGAGCATGACGTCTATCTGTTCGGTTCGACTTATCCGGACTCCAGATGACAATGCAACGACCAATCAGAAAAATTTAAAACGGGTCGTTTTTCGACTGGATTCCTGATGAAATGTATAAATCTTCTGCGGAAATCCTGTTTATCTACCTTTATTCTAGTGCGAAAATATCCTCCTGTTAGCTAAACCTGTATGGCCCGGTAAGCATTAAAATTTTTAAACATACTTTCTTTCTGCAAGAACAATACCGAAGAAATAACCATGCTGACGTTAGTACTCATTGGTTTATGTAAAATCAACACATGCAATACAAATGATCTGTGTAAAAACGAAACAGAACGACTTAAAAAATTTAAAGTTAAATTTTGTTTTTACTTTATTTATTTAATTATTTTATTTTTAATTTATTTTTACATGGAGTATTTGAGATTTTGCGAATTGGCATAATAAGAAACATCGAGTCCCTCCCGTACTACACCATTTGGATTGATATTTTGCCTGGGCACTTCATTTCTCCTGCAATCACAGCAATAAAACTCTGGAAGGTAAGATGAACAATTGTTGCTAGGAATTTTATGTTATAAAATTTCTAAGATTCGCAAAATTCGTGAAATGTTGTAGGATGGTACCGAGAGGAAAAGAGAGACTTGAAGTTTGCTATCCAAAGAATTTGGCAGGAACCCATTCAAGGAACTGCTATTTCTGCATGGTGGACCCTTCTAATTGTCGGACTGGCAAGAATACTTTTCCTATCACATATCCAGACCTTTCTTTATCCATCGCCCCGGTACCACACTACCATGAGTTCTCTATGTCCACTCCTCTGGAAAGAAGGCAACTATCTTTAGAAGACAGTCGCAAGTCAGAGAGCAAGGATGACGTAGCAGATCCAGATGAAAATTTCAGAGGAGCTGAGAAGAGAAACCCATACTACCCCAACCGAAAATACCTCGACTTAATTAGAGATATTGGTCTCACTGAGTCCAATGCCGAGCTTCTGACGTCTAGGCTCAATCAGTGGAATTTGTTAGATGAAATTGCGAAGGTCAATGTTCACAGGAAACGCCACCATAATTGTTCTAGCATCTTCACCCGTCAAGAAGGGCTATGTTTCTGCCATAATGTGGCAGGCCTGCTCAAGGCAATAGGCAATCAGAATCACCAGTAACCAAAATGAGTGGCGCCTCAACATTGACTGTTCACGCAGCCATAATGCCTTGCTGCTCCATAATGGTAACGAGTACCCGTCTCTTCCCCCTAGCTCACTCGGTGTACCTCAAGGAGGCTTAAAACAGCATCAAGACCTTGCTGGATGCCTTGAAGTATGATCAGTGCAGTTGGCTTTGTCGTATTAGTTAGGGCTATCTGCTTCCAGGGCAATCACAAGGCCGAAAAACATGTTGCGTTGGTTGAGATTCTGGTGAAAAACTACGAAAAATGGGATTTAGGATGTCCCTCATAGTCCATATTCTTGATGCTCATCTTGAATAATTCAAGGAGAGCATGGGGGTATGCTCAGTGGAGCAAGGAGAATGCTTCCACCAGGACATATAGAACTTAGTAGACCAGGACAGGACATATAGAACTTAGTAGACCAGGACAGGACATATAGAACTTTGAGCGCCACTACCAAGGACAGTATGACGAGAACATGATGGGAAACTACATTTGTGGGCTCGGCACGAGAGTGATTTACAATATATTTATAAATCTCCATATACATCAATTTTTTTACTTATAGCAGATGTATGTTACTTTTCCTTTATTAGAAAATAATGATTTATGTCAACGAAAAGACAATTTTGCCTGTTATCTTATTGGAAATAGACAAATTTCAAAATATAACTTTCCTGGTCACAAAAGCAAAATTTGTAGGGAATGATCACCATTTTCTATACTTTTGAGGTATAAGCAATCAGGAAATAAAACTTACTACACAGGAACAAAAATCGCGTTTCACAGTGCAATAATTAGGGACCATTTACGAGTATGCACTGGTGTTTACATAAACATACGCGCCAAACGAAAATGCATTTCGAGCATTTGGCCGCATTGCTCGCGAGTCGTATTTCGAAGTTTATCGTCGTGGATATGACTTTCTTTTAAATTCTTCTTTCGGAGGTATTTTTCTTCTGCGCATACAAAAATTATTGCCCAATGCTTTTGTTTCATTTAGTATTTCTCGTTGTTTTTACCAAAGAGAAAAATCTCTCTTACGTTAGGGATTAGACAAGAGTACTAGATAATAATAGTAATATTGTTAAAAGTGCTTCGACAGCTTAGGTCATTTCGCACGTAGGCCCCCACCGGGAATCGAAGCCGGTACCGCTTTCACCGAAGTCGAACGCGTTGCCCACATGGTTATCCGGGAGCCCGAAGAGTACTAGAATTTTGCAAATCTGTCATATCCCTTAATGCAGTGATAAGGGTTCAAAGCGAAGGAACCTCCCTCAATTTCTCATGTCTCCTTTGGCTTTTAAAAGTCGAACCATCCTCAATACAACCTCGCGAAAAATTTTCCCATGTGCTCCTTTACAACTCCTTCTTTGTCCTCTTTCTCCTTACCCTTGCCATCCATCGTTGTCTGTCTGGTGTTTTTTTCCAGGCAGACGGCATCCTCGGACCCGAATACAAACTCCACAGTTTTCATGCATCGGATCCTTAACCACCTCTCCCACACACCAAAGCTGACTTCCCCCATCTTTTTCTCAGCCCCTTCCTTGCCACCCCTCTCTCTAAGATATTCATGTGGGAAGGGGTGAAGGGACCCGGGGCCGATTTTGCACACGACACTACCACGGAGGGATTCAAAACAAAAAAGACCGAAAATCTGCTGCCTCTGCGCAGAGGGAAACAGAAATGGCAGATGATTTTCATTCATCAATACTTCGGCCGGCTACTTTAACAAGGAATATTTACCGAAGCTTCCGTATTGAGGGTATAACACGCTAAAATTTTTCTCCTCGTACGAATCTCCGGTTTGAACTAGCGCCTCGCAAACGTAAACATCTCCTTGGCAGCAGTTACGTATTATAAACAAAGTTAAGTAGGGAAGGTGAAGCTCGCAAGGCGCGTTGACGCTCGAAAGTACCTCGTAAGAGAAAGTGGGAAATGATTATTATCTTAGAATGATTATCAATGAAGGTTATTTCAATTTTAGCTTGTTGTATTCATCCATGTTATGTTTTTGCAGTGTTTCAGTAGTGTGAGATACTTTCGTACTTGTGACAACCATAAGATTACAGATACCTTGAACAGAGCCCAGCTATATTTAGAATGCATAGCAAACACCGTCAGTAACGGTCTGATGGTTACTTCTTCGCATTTTGCTACGTTTATTGAAAAAAATCAACTCTTCCGTGTTTTTGCCTACATAAAGCTAATATTTCTCTACATATGTCATTTGAGTTTTCATTCACCGCGAAAATTCAGACTTGATCACCGAATTAGCATTTTCATAAGGAATAACTTCGCGTAAAAATGTATTCATAGTCCGTATGCATAATTTTATGTGCGTACTTTGCATGAAAGCAGGTCAGGGTAAACATTTCGAAAAGGGAACATATCATCCATGCGCCTGCCATCTAGCGTACATTTTTTAAACTAAGAAGTTACAACAGGTGCAAGACTTGGTTACGAGATGTCAGACGAGACCATGCAACCCTGAAATGACACTCAGGTAGTTCAGTTATTTCGCGTAAGTTAGCATGTCTCTGTCGTGTTTTCAGGGCTATCATCTCTTGCTTTTACATATATAAATTAAATGATATTAAAATATGGAGAATCTATCCCCAAATTCTTCTCTCCTTCACAGAATTTGTTTCTTTGATAATGAATAATATCACCATTAGTTCGTATCAATATTAGAAGCTCCTACATTATTACCAATAATTTCATACATAATATTAAGGAGGCGGATGATTATAAATGAAAACCATATGAATGCTAATTATCCAAAGAAGGATTAAAGCCTTAAGTTAAAAGATATGTCAATGATGTTACTACCAACATTATGAAACAATAGTTTTGTATTAACAGGACTTTCAGTAAAAGTCTATCCAACTATTTGTTTGTTTTTTTTAGAGTAAGCATACGAAATTTCGCGCGTCCGGGAAGCTACTAATTTACTGCAAATAAAAACCCAATGATTAAATCTCTAGCACAAAATCTCCTCTGTTAATTATTATATGATTTGCATCCATGCCTTCTTTTCATAAATTCAAGAATTATCGTTTTTAAAATTTGAAATTATAATATCTGTTTACATAAAAACCTCTTTAACGTGATACCCCTAGCTAATTTTTTGAAAATTTTTAAAAGTATAAAGATAAATAATGAGCTGGAAATTTTTTAAATGCTCGAAATTATTTTTTTTAATCCTACTAATGCATAACTATACTGAAGTTCAAACGTTGGCTACCCCCCACTAGCCAATACCAGCCAATACGACAAAGGAAGATGGCAGGTATCACGAAGGAAGATCTGCGGAGAGAAATAACCGGTAAATAGTTATATTTATTGTATTATGGTTAACTAAGGGTAAATAAGTAGCTATATAAGTTTTAAAAAATATTTACGAACGATTTAGATAATAAAATCGGGCAGTTCACAGGGCATTTTCTCGTAATTCACTGATGAAAACTCGGCTTGTGAAACGTATTTTGAATAGGATATGCGTCTTGCCTGTGTAGCCCAAATGGCTTCGGGACGCTTACCGAAATGCACCCAAGCATCACCATAGGATGATTTATTATGAGAAACCGGTTGTAACTGAATGGTACTGAAAGATGTGCATTAATATGTGTTTATTTTTTTAGTCTATATAACGATAAGATAATTTTGGTGAAATTTCGGCGTTATATGGCATTTTCGAGGTTGTCACTGATGTCACGCTAGGAGTTGAGTGATGCATTTCTAATTTCTGTTAGTGTTGGGCACTGAATGTATTTCGAGATATATGAATTATTTTTAGATTAAGGCTTTCTACATACCATGAATTAATCGTAATTTAACGAACGTATACTCTGTAATTAATTTTGAAATATGTAACCGTTACAAACGGTGAGTTAAGGATTCGCCATTATCTAACACTGAAATTATTTTATAGCTATTTTCAAGGATGCAGACCTTTCATCTATGTCTGCGAAAAAATTAAGACAACAACTAGAGAAAAAATTAGACGTGGACTTGTCCGACAGGTCAGTATTTACTTTTTCCTTAATAAGAATACTCGGAATGGTTATATTTTGTTTACACTTTCCTTTTAATATGACTCGTTTCCTCTTGTTAAATAGAAAAAAGGAAGTTGATGAGATCATGATGGAATGTTTAGAACAGAAAAGGGATGGTAAAAGTCCTAAGGAAAGCAAAAAGAGGAAGGATGCTGCTGATGATGATGAGGAAGAAGAGGAGGAGGAAGAAGAAGAGGACGAGGAGGAAAAGAAAGGAAAGAGGACAGCAGCAAAGAAGAAGCCTCCTCCTAAAAAGCAAAAGAAAGGCAGCAGTGACGAGAGTGATGAAGGCTCAGATGTAAGTCAGATTGTATTAGTCAACTCCATATGGGAAAGTTTTCTTATTTACAGCTTTCTTTGGTCATTACTTTTTCATGCTTACGTTTCTCCTAATTGAAAACTCATCGAAAGAGTTAACTTTAAAGCATTACTTTTCGTTAACATTACTACTGTTTTGCCAAGTAACCACTCTTATTAAGTGAGCTACCTTTAATGGAGGCAATCTAAGTTTTTTTTTATACTGGTGGAAAATGTCGATTTTATTTTCTATATGTATTATACTATGATACTTTTTAGATTTCAAGTGTTGTGTGTAAAATTTCCATAGGACAATGCCAGTGATGAGGAATATAATCCAGGTGGCAAGAAAGGTAAAGGCGGAGGAGCCAAAAAGGGAGGGAAGGGTAAGAAGAAGGCAAAGGGTAGTGATAGTGATGAAGGTTCAGATGAAGATTGGGCCAAGAGTAGGCGTGGAGGAGGTGGTGGTGGTAACTCGACCCCAGCTAAGAAAGGCCCTGCCGTAAGTATTTTGGCCTTATAATATTTCACTTAAATCATTTTCTAGACTGCGTTCCCAATGCAGTGACAAGAGTATTTTTGAGTAAACTTCTTGTTAATCATCTTAACATTCTAAAAAGCTCTTAAGTATTTATTGGAGGATTTAGTCCCCATTTTCAGTTATGATAGCTTGATGAAAGTATTTAAAGTGATGTGGTTACAATTTTAGTTTTTTGTTATCTTTGAAAGGCTAAAAGAGGAGGTGGTGGAGGTGGATACACAAAAGCACTCAATCTTACACCTGAATTAGCAGCACTGGTTGGGTGTGAATCAATGGCACGCCATGAAGTTGTAAAGAAAATTTGGGCCATCATCAAGGGAAGGAACTTATTTGTAAGTGTTTTTCAAAGACTATTATTAATGGAAATGAATAAATCAGTTACAAATTCAAGTCATTTTCATGCTTTATGTTCTTATATCATGTGCCATTGTATTAATGGAAAATGTTTTTTGTCGTAGGATCCCAAAAATAAGCAGTTTGCTATATGTGATGATGAGCTTCTTAAGGTTTTTGGTAAGTTCTGTTAACCACTGGAAAACTTTTCTCTTTTGCTTTTGTAAAAATCGGGAGCCGATATGATGAATGTATCATCTGTTACAGGAGTCAAACGTTTCCGGACGTTTGGAATGATGAAGTACCTGAAGAACCACTTCATCGACTAAAGTGAGGCAAATGGGCACAATGAAAAGAATCACTGCCTTCCTTTGTCTGCACCTACATTCTGTTTGGAAAATTAAGAATGCAGGAAATGCGAGGTACATAAGCCTCTGGGGATAAAATGACCTCCTATAATTGAACCCTTAATATTTTTTCCAATAAATGTATGCTGTGTAATTGTTAAAAAAAAAACTTGTCCCACAGAACGATTTCAACTTTGAGAAACGATGGCATCTGTAGTGATGTGTCAAACTGTCTTTTAAAAATGTCAATAGATACAGTTAGAATTTTGTTAATGAATAGCTTTGTGTGAATGTATGTCATTTTTAAATTTTTTTATTTTTCTGCTTTTTGCTGAAAGTAAAATTTTCATTTTCATGCTGAATACTTGCTGTATTTAGATGCCAAAAGTTTTGTGTGTGTGTGTGTGTTCTGTATTAGGTAAGGAGCAGGCAGCTTGTATTATTCTATGATTCCTGCACTGCAACATAGTTTTCAATAAGAATACTGACAATTTTTATTACATGTGTGTTATTCACAAAGTTATATCCAGAAGTGGCTAGTAAGAACCATTTTGAACTCAAAAATTCTTTACAAAAATCGGCTATTCTTATTCACATATTTGTGACTTATTAATGACTTTTATTTCTGTTGTGAAACAATCATTTGCTTTTGAGTTGAAATTATCTGCAGTGGAAAAGTTATCCATTTTCTAGAGGTCATCACTTTTTAATAGAAAGTGTTACTTCAAGCCTCAAAAAGTGAAAAAAGGAGTCTCTTACTTGGGAGTTAAACATGCACGTTGACTTTGAAATTGTTCCCTCCATTATATCAAGTTCATTTTAAATCACATTTGTCATTTTCACAAGTGGAAATACAATGAACATTTTAGGCCATGTCTAGTGGTTAAGCTATCATAGTGCTAAAAAGAATCAACAAAGAATAGGTAAGTAAAAGTGTAGAAGAAAAATAAGAAGTATTTAAAATGGTTAATCTCTACACTGGAAATTTGCCTATCTCCATCTCGTTTGTCTGATATCAATTCTTTATTTACAGACATAAGGGAAATATTTTTCAGTATGTTTTGAAGGAAATTTGAGTGAATTGAAATCAAAGATTTGACCAAATTGCAGTGATTGTAAATAGAATGTTTGCCCCCTACTTTGGCAATAAATTCATTCGTCGATGGATAAGTCAATCCAAAATTTTGGTTCAATGGTATTTTTATTTTTTTTATAAAAGTTTGTACTTATTTCTGATTGGAAGTCTGATAAGTGAATGAAGCCAATAAATATGCACCTTGTGTTAAATGTTGTATCAGTTCTTCACCTCAAGACTTTTAAAATAAAGGTTTCAATTTTTATTTGCCTTCAACCTTTATTGTGCATAAACAAAAAGTTATCCAGGATAGATTTCTGTATCTTGCTAGAGAGATGAATGCATCTGCATTTAATATTTTTTAGGAGTGGGCAATCTTTTGGATACTTCAAGGTTTTCCATAAATGTAAAATTTCTTAGATGATTTGAGGACAAGTTTGTCCTAATTCAGTCACAATGAACTAATGTTCATGATATGGTTTGTTCAATCATTTTAACTGAACTTTCAGTGGAAGCATGAAGAGGAATATATTTCAAATAATTCAGCAATGTGCATTGATGTACTGTTTTATGCCAGAAGAACTGATTCCAGACATCAATAAACTTGTGTCACTAGGAAGTATTTTGTACTTGGTTAAAAGACAAATTTCTGATCATGGGTAGATACATTTTGGGAGTGGCCCTTTTAAAAGAAGGTAAGCAAGTTATGGCTTGTGTTGTATTATAGCTGGGTACTAATACAATATGTGATCTACTAGCATGACTTTATTTACTAATGCCTGCCATGACATGCTAGTATATTATGGGTTGGATGGTCTAGGTTAGAATTATTATGTTCATGTAGGTAAATTTAGAGCCAGTTATTGACAAAATTCAATTGTAATAATAAAATTGCATGGTGAAGCATTAACTATTGCAAAACTTGTTTAAATAGATAAGTAAGCAAAGTTGAGTTGCCAGCAATATTATGAAACAGTTCTCCACCATAGGGTTGTTGGAGGTAGATAACATTTTGGATGACCAATAGGTGTCTAATCAGTGAAAAGTCTGACAAGCTTTAAATGGCAAAGTGTTTTTATTTATGTTCCTACACAACCAAAGTCTTCTCCATCACAATGATAAAGGAAAAATACGCACAATGCCAATACTCAAAAATTTTGCAAGGTAATGAATGTCCAAGATTATCAGCATTTCACGATTCCACCTTAAAAATGAAGGTGTGTGTGTGATGATCATGTAAAAGTACATCTATGATTGGTCAGCTGAAGTAATGTTTTTAAACTAGTGGAACTTTCGAACCTACTGTGTGGGACTATGGTTGTTGATGTTTTATTTGTCCATTCTTGCAATTTATTTTGCTTCCGTGCAAACAGATCCTCTAAGAATTTCAGTGTCATTCATCGTCAAAGTAAATATAAGTATTAAACTACAATAATTAGAAAAATTAACTAATTTGCCCTTAGTTAAGACTTGGCTGTTTCAAAGAGGTGGAAAGTGTGATTGAAACCATTAAGGTTGGGGAAACAGTATGGTCTGAATCTCACTCTCCTTTGTATTTACATTTACTCTAGATCACAGGTGCCTAAACTATGTGTGCTCTTTAGCTGGCAAAGACAACATTTCTTAGTACATAGTTTCTAATATTGATCTATTGTATGAATCAAATTTAGAGAATATTTGTTAGAATCTACCATCAGAATAGAGAAATTCTGCACTCATTCTAAATTGAGTCCCCCAAAATACTGACTCTCATCATTTAATTGATTACATCTTGAGATCAGTAAAAGTTAACTTTTATTCTTTTCAATTACAAGAGGTGCCCAAAGTGGTAGGTCATTAGCTTCAAGACAAGAAACTACAGCATGCATTAATATAGTTAAGTTGTCCATTCAGATTGCTTGAGCATGTCACACCTAGTGTATGTCTTGAAGCCATTGGACCTTCTTGTAATTGTGTGAGACAAAGGTAGCTAGTAATAATCTCAGTCTTGATAAATTGTATATTGAATTATTTATACAATAAATTCTTTTCGTAGAGCATCTATACATATGTTGATGTATTTCAACTCTATTATTGATTACATTAACTAAATTGTAACTTGTATGCAATGAATATTGCTAATGTTAAAAGAGTACATTGCTTGTGGCCTGGGAAGTATTCCCATATCCTGATTTGGACCATCAAAAGTATTAGCTGAGATGCACATGACCTCAAACCCTAGGTTTCCTTAGAGGTTATGCTGTTACATTAGGACATTAACGACTGCTTCTGGAGAAAGGCTATTTATTTAGAAATTCATGTCTGTACTTGCTGAGGCATAATCCCCATTAAACTCATGAATGTGGCTCTCCCAGCTTGAGTTTGAAATGAAGAGCTTAGTAATTCATGTATAATAATTATCTTCTATTAATTCAGAATAAAATCTCCACTATCAACTTAAAAGGGCCATTTAGTACCTTAGTAGAGGTTTCCATTGATGCAATTTCTAATTTATGGAGTATCTTTGCTTTCTTTCTTGGACAGGTTATGTCCTTTGCACTAGAAACATACCTAGTACTGTCAGTAGTCATTGCTAATTGTTCTATTGAGTGAATCCAAAAGAATTTTCATTCAGAAGCTATGAATTATCACTAGATCTGCACTTTTTGTTAGGTTACTTAGGAATGGCAGGATTTACAGATACTTGGAGATTACAATGGTTCCTCAGTATATGGTATTTTGTCATTCCCCAAATAGGTAATCTTCTTGGCTTTAAATATTTCATTTGTGTGAAACTCATACATGAAAATTTTGGATGAACACGTTAGGGTAACATTTTAGTTAACTTTTCGTATGAAAGAGAAAACAGGAGTATGAACCAAACAGAAATACTGTCATTGAGTCAAGGATAATAATGGATGACAAGTCAAGATTTTAGCTGCATTCTAGAAATTTCTGTTAACTGTATCAAAGTTCTATTACTCAAAAATTACAGAGGGAAATTCTATCCTATGGGGTAAAATATAACTCAGGGACATCAGAAGATTCCTGAAGCTTCAATTGTGAGATGAAATGAATTTTCTTCAGTGAAATATTGAAGTATTTAGATATTATTGGAAAAATGTAAAGAAAAATTACTGCAACTAAATCAATCCTTCCATCAGTAGTTTAGAGATATCTTGAAAATTTTCTGTAGATCAAAAAATCATGTTTATTAACCATGATTGACAATTAAGGTTGATTTAAAATGGAATGTTTAAAAAGAAAACTGCTGCTAAAGATTCTGAAAGTTGCATAGTTTGTAAACCATTAAATGCTTCTGTATGCTCATTATGTAGAAAATGCTTGGTGTGGTAATTTTTGAACTTCAAAGATTATCCAAACGGTTTATTTCTTCAGAGATTTTACTTATTTCATTCCTTTATAAATTATGTGGCCATTTACTAACCTCTCAATAAACAAGCGATATTTTAAGCCAACTATTAATCAAAATATTTTATCGACTTTGTGAAAGAATTAACTATTTGACACTCAAGTGCTGATAAATCAGCAAGTGTACAGGAACCTTGAGCTTGAGTCTAACTCTTAGGGTTAATGTAAATTTATAACAACTTGCAGCAATTTTCTGAGTAATGAGACATGATGTGTATCTTTCATGAATTTCTCCAAAAATCTACCTAGTAAATTGTTAGTCAAATTCATGTGCTTTTTTTATCAGCATATTTTTCTGGAATGAATGTTTTAAAGTGTCATTACTCTTCCAAAAATAATAGCAAGCCATACTTAATATTGAAATAAGAGAGAGAAATTTTGCCCATTAACAGTTTTGGGTTAGTAGCTCCTAAATCGGGTCATAGTTGAGCATTTTGTGTTTGTGTTCATTCGTTCTTCTCATTGGAGTTACCAGATATGAATATAGCTTATTGCATAAAACTAGAACACTAATCAGTGATAAGATTAAGTCAATACTATGATAAGAAGGAGATAACTGTTTGCATCTTAAATATCAGTTATCCTGTATTTATGAACATAAGTTTTTAACTTTGCCAGGAAAAAAACTGATTTCCAAGCTCAAATGAAATTACTATGTACCTGCCTTTGTCAGTCATTCATCAACAGGCCTAGTGAGATCAATAATGTGAAAGTTGTCAGTGCAAGATCTTCCTCTTAAACCATAAGGAAACCTTTGTGGTCGAGGGACATTAGTGGCTTCTTCTTTTTTTGTCTGAGAATGTTTTTCTTTGTGAGGTAAAGAGACATACATCCATACATCTTCATGCCAGTGACTTTTTCCAGTCTGTGCTGATCTGGTTTGACATTTTCTTATGTAAGCCTATGTAATAAAAGCATCCATGTCATCAACATAAAAATGTGTTTTAAATGAGATTGGCATTAACAAATTTTCAAATGCATTCATCGATGGTTAAGATGCAAATTTTATGGCACAATATTTACCAGCTGTAGAGATTTTCTTCTATGATCCCATTCATTCCAAGAGTAATTTCTGTCAATATATGATTCTATTGGATGAAGTTCTGTTTGAATCTCAGTATCACTCCTTGTTTCTATCTTCTGCGGGCAGCTAAAGTCTTGTGGTTATTAATGAAATTATTTTTTTTTTAAACTTCAGTTGTAATAATTTTCTAAGGAACTAATCTCTGAAGATTTCAACTTTATCCTTGATATTAACAAGATTGGCCAGTTCTGGATGTCTTCGTATTGCTAAACTAGCCTCGAAAATGTAACTGCAATTAATTTAACTGAAATTAATTCACTAGATTAAAACTATTCACTCTGTACTGCTCAAAATGTTAATATATCATTAAAGGCATCCAAAGAGTTTTGAATAAGAAATTGTTCCACTAATGATATTCATTATTACAAATCAGGGGTTTACAAGCTTTTTTTATGCACCACCCCATTTGTTTTATATTTGCTTAACATAAACTTCACAAGCACCCCTTCCCTAAAAAAATAAAATTTGAAGCAAAAAAAAATAAAATTTTGTTGAAACAAAACTTATTATTGCATTTATTGTACATTTTTCACTTTTACAATTGGCTCATTTTGTTTATTAGTATTTCAACTAATAAGAATTTTAATACCTCCTTCCATGCCAGCAGCCCTTATGTTTGTCAATATGTTCACAGGGAGGTCAATATCATCCTTGTTGAGTACCAGTTCTAAATCATAAACATAATGCTGACTTTGCTATTTTTATAATGGATACTAGTACATGTGATATTAAAATATGACTAAGTGATGTTTATTTCTTTGAATACAAAGAAGAAACAGAAACTGGTTAGAATTTGTGGTCATAGTAAGTTGTGGTAAAAAAACTATTGTTATTTGAGCATTTTGATTCTCAGTAGCACTAACTTTTGATGGGGTAGGTGACAAAACTTTAAACTATATTTACTACTCCAATCCCAGAGTGTTTCTAATTGGGAATGAATATGCTTGAATTCACACTAAGCAGTCTCTGCACATATTTTAAATTTGATCAGGTTCAAAAACTGTGGACAAAATTTTCCATAAATTGAATGAGTTCAGAATGCAAAGTTATTTTTAAGTGAAATGGAGAAAGATTATGGAACCCAAGTTCAAAGAATATTTTGTCCTTATTTTCTTTCACTCAAGTCCATTTATAACACTAATGACTCATTATAATGAAATAAAAGAATTCCAATAAGTTTCACCTGAGATAGTATCTTCCGTTAATGACACATTTACTATTTACCGCTTGAACACATACCTAGAGGGATTCCTTCCGAAGTCCATCAGTGCATTCAAATCTGCAAAACTATAGTAATATCCATTGTATTCACATAATCCAAGCTTGGGATTACCAGGAATTAATGCTCCATCTCCTTGAACCAAACACCAAATGCAGAAACCACTTAACTGAATAAGAATTTTTGATGAATTTATCAATTAGGTCTTCAGGAAAAAATGAGCAGTTATAATTTATATGATATTAGATTTATTATTATTTATTAGAACCTGACACAGATACTCATAGCACCCATAATTTAGCTAGCTAAAATAGCAAATAATTTAATAACTCTACAGGCAGTGAGAAGGATCAGCAAAGCATCAAGGCTCATGCAAATTAGAACCTATTTGAATATGATTTGTTTTAATGCTGGTACGAGGGCTGTATGATAAGTACCTGTGTTAGGCAAGAAAGCACATTTTTTAACTTCTTTTAGATTTATTTCTCAATGTAGTCTCTTTTCAACTCAATACATTTAGTCCAGCGATATTCTAACTTTTTCAAGCCATCCAAAAAATACGTTTTGTCGAACTCTGCAAAATAGGCCTCTGTTGTGGCGACGACTTCATTGCAAAAATTGTTATTTTTTAATCTTTTCTTATATGTTNAGTCCATTCAAATCTGCAAAACTATAGTAATATCCATTGTATTCACATAATCCAAGCTTGGGATTACCAGGAATTAATGCTCCATCTCCTTGAACCAAACACCAAATGCAGAAACCACTTAACTGAATAAGAATTTTTGATGAATTTATCAATTAGGTCTTCAGGAAAAAATGAGCAGTTTTAATTGATATGATATTAGATTCTCTACCTGACACAGATACTCATAGCACCCATAATTTAGCTAGCTAAAATAGCAAATAATTTAATAACTCTACAGGCAGTGAGAAGGATCAGCAAAGCATCAAGACTCATGCAAATTAGAACCTATTTGAATATGATTTGTTTTAATGCTGGTACGAGGGCTGTATGATAAGTACCTGTGTTAGGCAAGAAAACGCATTTTTTAAATTTCTTTCAAATGTATTACTCAATATAGTCTCCTTTCAACTCAATACATTTATTCCAGCGATATTCTAACCTTTGCAAGCAATTCAAAAAATAAGTTTTGTTGAACTCTGCAAAATAGGCCTCTGTTGTGGCGATGACTTCCTCATTTGATGTGAATCGCTTTCCCCCAAGCCATTTTTTCATGTATGAAAAGAAAAAGAAATCACATGGGGCCAAATCAGGAGAATATGGTGGATGAGGTAGCAGTTGTACCGTAATTCAACCAGTTTTGCTGTGGCAATTGCAGATGAGTGAGCTGGTGCCTTGTCATGATGGAAGAGCATTTTTTTCTTCACAAATGAGGCAGTTTTTTCCTCAATTCAGCATCGAATCAGTTCAATAAACTAGCATAGTACTGCCCCATGATTGTCCTTCCCTTCTCCAAATAGTCAATGAGGATGATGCCTTGCAAGTCCCAAAAAAACGGTGGCCATGACTTTTCCGGCCGATGGAACCGTTTTCGCCTTCTTTGGAGCAGGTTCGCCGGATGAAATTCACTGTTTTGACTGTTCTTTCATTTCTGGCATGTAGTAATGGATCCATGTGACGTCAACGGTCACAAAACGCCGTAGAATCTCTTCCGGATTGGGCTTAAACATGTCAAAACAGCTCTCCGAAGATGTCATGCGATTCTGTTTTTGCTCCACTGTGAGCAAATGCAGCACCCATCTCGCCGATAGCTTTCTCATGCCCAATTTTTCGCATAGGATACTTTTTTTTCCTTCAGTTGAGATGTTTACAATGTCAGCAATCTCTCTGATCTTCATACGGCGATCTGCTAGCACGATATCATGGACTTTGTTAACTATATCCTCCATAGTCACCTCAATCGGACGGCCTGGGCCCTCTTCATCAAAAACGGATGTTCGGCCACGCTTGAATTCGTTAAACCAATATCTGATGGTAGTCTTCAAAGGTACATGGTCCTTATAAACAGCATGCTACTTCACCTTGATTTCTTCACACGTCTTCCCATCCAAAAAAGAAATCAAATCACTGATCGATAATTCTCTTTCTCCATGGTGGCAAGCAAACACGAACTTGACTACTTTCAACAGCTATCAAAACAAAACTACTCAATTAATCTGTCTGAAATTTGGCAGTCATATATCTAAAGATGGCAATAAATTATGGCATACACATTTTGTGTCAGTGGTGCCATCAGTCGCCACACACGGGTACTTATCATACAGCCCTCGTACAAATATATGAAGATTATGGTGTCTTCAGATGATTTTGTATAAGGGCCCTGAGTACTCAGAGCCATCCCTGTCAATAACTAATATGATCAAGTCATATTACAGATTCTATTTAAAGTTAAAAAATAGGAGATAACTTTGCCATACTTAATGGAGCTAGAAGTAACTAGCATAATGTAAGACACATTATATGTATTAGAATGTAATGGAAAGCCAGTTATTTTTATGTCAGAAGACAGACTAATATATATCAAACAAAATTAACTATTCCAAATATTGAGGCTGTAAAATGCAAAGCTGTTTAAGAATATTTAGCTTGAAGCTTTACATCTACATAGTCTGAATAACATGCTGCTTCCTTGAAAACTACAAGTCCAGATTTTTCTTTACTTCCTTAAAGGACAAAGAGCTGATAAACTAAAATTTCTAAGTTACATATGCAACATGGGTCCCAACAATTTTCCTCTAGAGGGTTATAAAGACAATCTTGAAGACTATGCAGACCTAAGAGAGATTTTTTAAGAGAGATGTTGCTGATCATCAACGCTCTTTCATATATAACATTACTATAACATTTGTAATGAGTACACATTTTTGCCAAAAGATTTCTCTCATCTTAGCTGTAACATTCACATGAAGAATGTAAATGGAAATCGCAAAAAAAAGATTTGATGTTTGGAAGCAAGAGTCATGTAGAATTGGTACAAGGAAAGCTTATAGACTCTGGGTAGAGGATTACAGCTCATTGTGTAACATGATAATCAGATCAGACATTAAATTATAAGTCTTATTTTGAGCTTTTGTGTCTAATGACCTCTAGGGGTAATCATAGCATATTTTAGATAAAATATTGCAGATTTCTTAGCCACTATCATTGGATGTCAATATATATGTTTCTTTTCGACAAATTTCCATGCAAAGCAATCATCTGCTTGTCTTTTGATGTTAAGGTAAAATCAATATCAAATTTGCTCACTCTCTGATCACTCACTTCTTTCACCACAACCCCACCCCATCTTATAAGGAGAAAATTTAATGGCTTTGAATGTGTCCTATCCATGTATCTCACCTTATCATGCTAATGTATCATAGAAAGGGCATCTATTTCATCTTATGTAGAACCTACACATATCCTCCTTTCTACCAATGAAATCAAGAAATTAGAAAAACATAACATTTCCTCTCTCTTTCCTTACATATTCACTCTGCCAGCTTGGCAAAGATATTTGCTAACTATTTCAGCACCAATTGGCTGCCTTTATTAACTAAATCTCTGTAACCAAGTGGATGAAAGTGAACAGCCCAAGCTCAACCTTCATCTTATGAGAACAAGATCTATACCTACTTTTTCCTCTTTCTTAGTCCCATATTTCTATTGTTCCACCCAGAACTTCATCTGCAGTCTTTACTGGTATCTGAAAGCTATCCCCCTTCCTTTGAACCTCCATCCATATTTCAAATACACTTTTAACTGAAGAAAATCATCTCAGGATTGACAATCAGAAAAGATTTTCTATATATTATTTGTGGGGAAAGTGTTAAGTATTTTTAAACATGTAACTGTTTAGCAAAACCTCAAATACTCTCATCAGCTATTGTGAATTTATATGGTGTAAATCAATCAATTTACCTCTCACTATTTACCACTCACTATATCTCACATCAAGCTAATAAATCAAAACTTCTGAACATCAAATAGGTTCCAAAAAGCGAAAATATTCATAATTAATTTCCAGTAACTAGTTAGCATCTTTTCAAATTAAACAAGCATCATACCCGGTATTATAATTTATACTTAGAATGGACTTTAACTAACTTCAACTTAAGGGCATTGTATTATCATGGATTTTAGAGTTAAGGTTAAGATTTTGATTAATATCCATGCTAATCCCTCATATATACTGGAGATTAATAATAATCTTTACTTAAGCTCTAACAAACCATCATAACACTGGGACCTAAAGTGAACATTTGTTAAAATCCATTTTAAGTGCGTATTATAAAACCAGACCTTACACTATTAAATATCATAACCATTCCTAAAGTAAAAGAAAATTCCTGATGATAAAAACATCCAATAATATCAAAAATGCCAATCAATCTCAGCCAAGTATATTTTACATTTTAATATGTACCAATAAAGTCATTTCTGCAGTTAATGATTGAACAATGAATAATAATTAACATTGCCAATCATGTGCTCTATTGTCTACAACTCTAGGACAAACTCAGCTACAACAAAGGAAAGCACTGCTTTTTTTACCTCAAGAGGAAGATCCTTGAAATTTTGGGAATTTTCTTCATCAATGAAACTGCAAACAATTTCATCCAATTTAAGAGATTCCTTTCCCACCAAAGTTCCCTGTCTGTTATCAGGACCCTCTCCAATCATTTTCTCCAGAAATGCACTATCAAGGTTGTCAAGAATCTACAATGTGAAATACTCCAATCATGCAGTTTTTGTTTAAACTTCAAAATATTTCATAAAAAGATTTTGATACAGAGATGCTTGATAAAAATAAAATATCAAACCTTGCCACCTTGAATTCTTATATAAGAAAATGTTATCATGGTGTTGAATCTCATTACTATTTTACTCTCTTGCTCTTGCATAACTAGAATTTAGATTTACCTGAGTGTGGGCATGGAGATTCCATGTAACATTGTTGAGATAATTAACCACATAAATCTCATTTTGAAATTCAGACCATATATTGTAAAGATCAGTGAATAGAGGCTGCAAAATAAAAGAATACAGTTTACATTAGAGGAGGCTAAAGCAGGGTAGTAAATATTTTGTAAATCTAACTCTTACTGAATGAGCTATTCAAATGAAAAAGTATATAGGATATCTGTATCCCTATATATAAATATGCTTAGGAATCCCAAAGGAATAACGGATTTTCCGTAGGTTTTTAATCTACTAAGACACCTTCCTTTCCTTTAATGCTTAGGAATATTCCCAAAACATTGTAAGATTCATAAATATAAAATGTAAGAGATAAATGCTGTAAACAACCATAAAATGCAAGCTAAAAAGAGCTGGATGTTAATGGGATTTTTTCAGACAGAAAAGTAAGATCAATGGGGGATGAATCATTAATTATCACTTTGAGGTAAGTATATGTATTACTGGTGTGTAAGTATGGTACAGTGCTGTATTTACCATATCACATTTTCATTGAGGTATTAGGTTAACAAATAATAATTAAGATAAATCACTTAAAATTAACCATAGTAATTATATGACATCAATACCAACCCAACCAATTAAATTAAACGTTTGAAACTTTTGATTAATTACTTATATACTGATGAAAAATGAAGTGAGTTAAAAACTTATATTAGTCAATAAAGATAAACTATTGTTCTCATACTTTGTAAACTTCATAGATTTATTCATAAATTTTTACTTTGAGTTTATATGAATAGCTCATGAAAACAGAGAAGGAAACTAAATTATTTTCTATTTTGATGACGCATTTAAAATAGATTAAATTAGATAAAATGCACCCACTTACATAAATTTCAGCAGTTGGAATTGCAGTTCTATTTAAAACAATGTTATGTATTTTTGAAAGACAAGAGCCTAGTTTCCCCTTCAGAATTTTCAAAAATGATTCCATTTCAGATATCTCTTGAGCAATTGACCTGCAAAAATATTGAAGGAGAACTGGTAAATATGTATAATGTCATAGTTATAATTATTTTATCCTAGAGGAAATTATGGGAGGTAATAAAAATATTTAATTTAGTTTATTCAATACCTTATCAAAATTTTACTGATTCACATGAAAAGAAATTAAGTTCAGAGCAAATTACAATCATTGGTCATTTTTACCTCTTGTTTTAACTGGAATACCTTCTACCTTTCTAAATCTTTCTTCCACTTTAAAAACTGATGAAGATATTATGAAAAAATTTAATTATCTAGGGTAATTCATATCAAAAAGGGGCATGATGTGAGTGAAATTAAAACCAGATTCTTCAATGCTATCCTCAACAGTTACTCTTCCAGACCAATTGATTAAGTCACAAAAAGTTTTCAATGATAAATTCAAATTTATTTAACCAAAGACTAGATTAAGCAGTATAGGCATTGTCAGCATATTTAAATATCATCACATTAAAACATATAAATGTATTTATAAAATATGATAAAAAAACACAAAACATATTTAAAGAGAAGAATAGATTGAACCAAAAATAAATAAGTAACTTAAGATGCATTTCTTATTTAAATATAGATTAAATGTTAGTAATAATACAGCTCAGTTAAAGATTTTTATGGCTTACCTAATGAAAAACTCAAATTGATAAGCAGCAACAAGACAATCCTTCATTTCTACAGCTTTTTTTTGGTTTGTAGCATCTTCTAAATTACTTGAGGCCTTCCTTTTATATTGAGACTTAGATGGATCTTGATTTGATGAGGATGCCCTATATAATGTTGCTTTACATCCACAGAAGTAATTTTCTACTGCTCTGCTTAGGAAGTGAATTTTAAAGCCAATCTTCTCCATCAATCCATGGAGAGTTTCATTCATAGTTTTTATGTCTCTAGTTAACATTTCTGGTACTAGAACATTAAATTAAATTATTTTGGACTGAATACCCAGAATTAATATAGAAACTCAAACTAATTCATACTTATATTATAAAACTACTGATTCTGGCATGACTATCAACTTAGTACAGCAGTTAAAAAAGAACTTAATTAAAAAGAATAAATATTTAGTTTGATATTGATTGTCTGTGCATTGAAAAATACTCTTTTTACCATTTCATATATCACTTATATTTATAATTGACTCTTTGATAAGAAAAATTAATGAATTTAGAAACATAAGAAAATAATGATCATCTGTGATCATATAAATAAAGTGTGAAATCATTGGATAATACGTACAGTCTTCAATATATTGACCTCCTTTATGGCAATCACGATTGAAAAGTCTTATTCCCGCTACAATAGTTACTAATTCCTCGAAATGTCTTTCTTTCTCTTGAAGAGGTTTGGATAGAAAACCACTAAGTTCAGTTACCGGAAAAACACTCTGCAAGGCCACTAGTTATATTGATGACAAGCAAAAGGTATTAGAGCTTACAAATTATATAACTTGAATATTTATGTAAATATTGTTTTCCTATTCACCAGCAGTTTCCTTCAATGCTGAGGAATTCGAAGAAGTCCCAATTCCGGAACCCAATATCATGAGTGTAACCAGCATGTGGTAAGCTTTCTCAACATCTTCACTACTTTGAGGCATTTGGCGTAAAAATTCTTTCTTGATCAGCTCAAAAGATTTTTTAATTTTTTCACGATTCTCTCTCATTAATTCATCTGTAAATCATGAATGATATGTATGAAGCATTCAAGGAAAGGTAATGTGGAGATAAATGGAGCCATGTAATATTAATTACCTCGTGATAAAACTTCTTCGTTAAAATAAATTTGCATTTGTAAAGTTTCAATAGGGCCCGTGGAATTACATTTTTCAATACATAGTTCCTCAAATCTGTTAATGTTATTCTTGAGTAAAGTGGAACCATTTTCATCAGCTACATCTGGATGCTGAGCCATTAAGTTTATCTGTAAAATAAATGGTTTCGCCCATCAGCTATGCATGGTACCTAATACAGATTTGTTGTTTGATTTTCTTACCAGGTAATTGACGCAATTCTTTGAAATTATAACTCCTTTACTCAAACAGGAACGCATTATTACACGCGTTAGCGCGTTCATAAGATGGTCAGTATCAATTCCATGCATCGGGCTAATTACACTACTCGAGCAAGACATTATACAGCGGCTTCTGACGATTTCAAAATGGATTTTTTTATGCTAGTAACCAAGAGTGAAATCTTCAATTAAATTTGACCACGACCTGAGGTTTTAAAAGCAAAGAGCTTTCAGTTATAAAGTTTCGCGTTCTACATAAGCATCAAAAATCGTTAGATTAGAATTATACAAGATATGCAGGAGGAATAAAGAAAATGCATAAACAGACTCTTAGTAACCGTCCTCTTCTTAACAACGGTATCATATAAACTGAGGATGACTGAAACCTTATTTTAATCCGAATCTTGTGAAAAGAATATGAATTACGTCAAAGCATCGTCATCTAACTCTCAATTTTCGATTGATTCAACTAATATGTAAAGTAAAAACGCACTGCTAAAAGTAACAGGTGTAAAATGAAGTCATCCGTTGCGTTACTAATAATCAAATTCGAATTTAAACGAAGTGTCTAAACAACAACCAATCCCATCATTGCTATGCTTACACTGTTGTTGACTTTAAATTTGTTGTTGAATTTAATGCTTCAAGGGGAGCGGGAGCTGTATTTGCTACCGTTGCCACATCTCCGGTTTTATCCCTCGACATATGAATGGATAATTAAAAACATTGTCGATGAAAAGTATCGCGTATTTATCCTGATAATACAAAAAAGCCTAATAAAAGAAATTTAGGGTATATTATTACAAGGGGATATTCATTTCGAGCTAGATGACGTAGAAGACCTAACTATAACAAATAAAGTAACTTTGGCATCGATGGCATACTTCTAGTGGTCGGTGGTCGTCAGAGCGCGCAGCGTATGCAGGGTGAATGGGTGTATAAAGGATTGGGCTATACCAATTCAACGCAAAGGAAAATAATGGAAATCAGCTGTTATTCGTTGACTTTTAGTTAGCTGGTTCTTGCTAGTTACTCTGGCTTTAATTTTAGCCTACCACTTAACTTCTTTGCCAGTTCATGCTTAAAATGTATATCATCGCATCCACTGCTAATACTGAATTAGGTAAGCCTTTACATTGTTTTCATTAAATGTAACAGAAAATTTGGGTTTCTTGTAGTACTCTTCCGTGATTCACGCTTTTCAAAAGTCATTTACAAGGTCGGTGGATAAGAAAGTACATTAGAAATGTAAAGAAAATGTCTTCTATATAATTTCTATTGGATACGCCGGTGTTTACGTCCTTCCGGTAATTCCATCCAATGTTAACTGTAATGATTAAAGAGCCAAATAGGATGCGAGTTATCAGATTTTGGTGTAAAATAATAATTGACGAATAATATTATGATTTAGTGGAAAAAATGTGTAGAACAATAAAATGAATTATAAGGGTCTTAATGAGAGCCTTGGTGAAAGTTTTTTTGGTGAGAATTTATTATTGTGAACAAAACAAGAATATCATATTGCTCTTAAGTTTTCATAACTTCTGAATTTATTCTGTTATTCTGCTCAAATCTCTTTTATTTTTTTTTCCACATCAGAAGCTTGGAGTGGAACTTCATTCCACCTTACTGAAAAGACACTCGGCTTTTTAGAGATTTTCTTCATGTATTTGGTACTAACCTCACATTTGTTTGTACCTTCATGAAATTGATGACAATTACAGAGTGCCAGGTAGGGTCTGTAGACTCAGTGCAGAGAAATTACAGAACGGATATCTTCAATATTTACCTCTGTCTGATGAGAAGAGTGAGACTGTGCATTATTGTGTTACTATATGTAAAAATTTACTTATGTAAATTTACTAGGGTCACTGCTCTAACCTTTGATTCCTAGTTTTTCAGCTTGTTTTGTTACTTTAATTACTTATCCATTGTAGTTTGTTGATGATCGAACATTTGAACTGATAAAACTGTGTGGATGTATGAAAAAGAGGGATTTATGCCTCCTCTTGTTAGTTTTAACTTAAAGCATATATGGCTGTTTTTGATGTCAGAAAAAATGCCTACCTATTTTAGGCCTAATTTTTAAAGAAAAGTATTTAATTATCCACTCCTAAAATATGGAGGGAAACTTGGTAGATCAGGGTTTCAGTACCATACACACAGGAAATTTTCACTCCTAATACTCCTATTTATTCCTAAATTCTTCAAGACAGTGTATCATTGAATTTCATATGTAAATCCTTATCCATATGTTTATCCTTAAGGATAAACTTTCAATAATACAATGATAATAAACAAGGAAAGAGAACAATTGTTCTCTTATCTTGTATTTGTGTTATCAAGAGTAATTCTTCAAAAATTCATTATAATGAAATTATCTGTAAAATAAACTGACTCAACAATATTCAACTATCTCTGGTAAAAAACTGAAATGCCTATTTCTCTGTAATTAATATTTGTAAATGACAGTTATTTGCTTGGGGGCTAAGATTGGTGTTACTGTAAAATGCAAAAGAAAATTATAGACAGTGATCAATATTTCATTGTTTTATTTGCTTTGTAATCTTGAGCCAATATCATTGCCTTCTCTATCAGTAACATTAATCTATTCATCAAACAAAACAATAAACTATACCTTTACATTTCATATTGCTTAAGAACAATGTTTGTACATAAAGAAAGTAGCCAGTCAAATGAGGGAAACCAATAATCACAACCAAATTTACAAGTAACATTCTGAATTTCAACATTCACAAAAAAGGATTGCAGCAATTATGACATACAGTTATAAAGGCAAGGACCTAAATAGGATATCCCATCGTTTGTAGTTATGCTCACAAATTCATCAGTGAAATTCCATGATGGGAATATTCACTGTATTAATAAGTCATTTGTTCCAGAATTACATGACTATCCTCAGTTAATCTTTTAAAGGATTATACATTAAAAGAGGGAAGCAATCCTCCATGCTAAAATTCTAGGTTCAATCAACAATTTTAATCCATTTCAAGAATATTTCTTCTGTAGACATGAATAACACCAAACACTAATTTCAGTAATCAGTTTTGAGAGACCAAGATATGTCAGAACTGTTCAAGCAAGAGCAAACAGGTAATGTGCTCAGCTTGAAATCAGTCATCAATAGCAAGAAACTGGGGATATTTTTTGAGGCAGTATATTTTTGCCTTCAGAAGAGCTTGATTTCTCTAACAATCATATGATCTTTTATATTGTATGTATATATACATTAACAGCTATTTCTTTTACTAATAGTAGGAAGATTATATTACCAGCTTCAAAAAGTTTTACTATATAAACAAACATCATAAGTTTTTGTTACATTACAATTCCATTATAAATTATACATAACTGAGATCATTATATATTTCCAACAACATTTTCTCTATTAACAAAAGCATCATTCACCCAAAAATATCAGCTGCACCTGATACTATTTTAGATATATACATTTAATCCAAATAACTTTGATCTTATCTTGTTATTTAATCTTTAAGGTAATATAGGGACTCACGATCCATAAGGCTTTAATTATTGTCTTACGTTGTCAACTGCCACATACCCCATCTATCAATCTATTTCCTTATTCTCAATCATAGTAACAATTCACTTCAGTCATCTGAAGAATTTATAGACTATCACAGAAACATAGAGAAAACATATTATATTAACAGTTTTAAAACAAACACGAAATATTGTTAATTTTCTCAAACATGAAAGAACAGCATAGCTTCCTTCAGCTATCTCTACATTACTATAATTTCAAACAGATAAGGTTACTCAATTTTAGTTCTCCATTTGTATTTAACTGAATAGATTCATGAAAATATTAATCACAACAAATGTCTAAAAGAGATCATTAAAAAATAAATTCCAGTAATCAATGAATTCACATTCAGCTAATTCTCTCAAATTTCTTCAAATGGAACAATTCCAAAATGCACTTCTTTCCTAGACAGGTTGGCAAACAAGTATGTGCATTTACAATCTTAAAAACATCCACAAAAAATACAAACTCTTTATTCATATATAACCTAAAAATATCTACAACATTTTCTAATTGACTAGTTTCACTATGAGCCAAGTATGAAGCAGATCAGGTATACCTCGAGTGTTGTCCATGACCCAATACTTAGTTGTAAATGCAGTACCATCTCTAAAATCATCTAACCCCTCAAATGTTGGAATGACATTGTAAATGGCTCCAAAATGGCATCTTGATTGGCAATTTTATAAAATAACATTGCCTTTTCTCTACCAGTTAAGCTATTCTTTGGTAATCTAGTAAATTGACATAGCTAATTGCACTGCAGAGCTTAAAAATATGAGATACTATTATTTTTGTAAACAACATCCCAAGTTGTATGATAGATTAAAGTGAATAAATGTTTGTATAAATAAAATTAATTCAGGACCAGTACAATAGTATCCATTCACTTAAAACTGGACCAATGGCTTGATACTTTTATGCCTTTTTACAGTCTGTTTCAATCTGAACATATTTTATTGAGACATAAAAGTATTAGATATAGACAGTAGTAGACATTGTAACTTTTTTATAATGGTAAAATAACCATCTCTTGTTTAATCAAAGCATTAACGTAGAAAATTGCAATATATATGATGATAGGTACTTGAAAACTACAGCCTATTTTAGCTGACAATCAATGTTATTGGAATCAACAGTTTGCTGTTTTTTTGGAAAATTTGGAGTCATTATATAATGAAATCTCCTGCAAAACAGCTTACAGATAATATCAAGGATGTATCTTAAGTATTAACCAGTATATGAGTAATGCTCTGGAATATTTGGAAATAGATAGTCCAACCACATTTTAAATTACAAAAGCAAATAAGGAGACCAGATAATGTTTCCCTAAATTACATTCTTAACATTTCAAAACGATAAAACTATTTAAATAACATTGCAATAAATACCATGTACAAACACCAACTAATATGTAACATTCACCTGAGCAAAGCTTTTCTTCCACTTGTGTCAACATTATGAATTCAGCCCTTATTCATCACATTTCCTGTTGAACTTATTCTTTTGAAACTAAGTATTATTAAAATGAAAGTCAATGCATATGATAGAAGATCATGTGGGTATTAGAGAAATGATTAAATATTTTTGTTAGAAACTGGAATCTATCTTCTTGACAAGTACATTTTTTCATAATGAAGATCCCATATAGTATATATACATCACATATACTCTGATACATACATGCTACCTTCCAATTTCTATCAGCTTTACTGAAATTCTGCAAATTACCAATAATTTACTCTACACTCACTTAGAAAATAACATCAATGAGTGTTTACGATGAAGCCTCCAAACATGCCTTTAAGATGAAAATTCTGGGAAGAGGTAGCAATATTAAAGGCTTCATATCCAATAATTCAGGATAAGAACAATTGATGTCACCAGAAATGTTAGATTTGAGGCAGTTAACTCAGTAGCTAAAATGAAATATATCTAATGTTCCACATAAAGTCTGATAATCAATTTTTTCTCCAGATAAATATTGATTTAATTATTATTAGTAGGTATTACTTGTGTTCATGGATGATATTTATTTTAGCTTCTATACTCGTTGAGACTTTTTCTGCTGGAGAATTTTTCTTTGCATATTGGAATTTGAAAACAGTTAATGTATTTATCTTTCTTGAGCTTTATTTAATGTGGATCAAGGAAGAATTCTTGATATTGAGCCAGTTTTATAGGGCCTACTCTTTATCATTTCTTAATGCCGAACCACTTCAAATTTTAGGAGGGAATGTTTAAAAATGAGCTGTTTAGAAATCATTTGCCAAGATACAGCATGACAAATAATGGATAATTTGAAAGTTATTCACTGTAATATTTAATGTCAGTCAGTTAATTTATAAGTATTTGACTTAATAGAAACAAAATTTCTGTATTGAAAGCACTTGCTAAATATTCTTCTGATGATTTAATGGAAGTAAAACATGTTTTATGTAATTACTTGATAAATCATTGTTCTCACTAATAATTCAAAATATATTTTGTATAGGAACTAAATGATTGAATAAACACCTCTTTATAGATATCTTTAGAAATTCAATTCAACCCATGAAATTAAATCCGATGATGAGCCTACTTCAGAAAATTAACTTTTCCCTCAAGATATAACAGATTGTTAGGCTCTTGTTAATCAACTTTAATAGAAAACATTATAGACATAAAGGAACCTGTCAAAGGAAATGCTATTCAGAAACCAAATATCAATAAAAAATAATTATTAAATGTTTTGAGTGAATAGATTATGCCTCAAACTTTCACATCCAGAAACATCATTTTCAGCAACTTCTTATATTTCCTCATTATTTCATTTATATAACTACATCTTTTTTAAGTAATTTTTTCTTCTTTATCACTTTTATTCTTAAGATGCCTCATGTGAGACATTCATACAAATTAGCACTTATATCCTGCTCTAGAATTATATCATCATTTCAAAAATGAAGCCCTGATTCAGCATAATTATTGTCAAGTAAGTTTTTGGGCTTGAAACAAATTCATTTGCCCATACACTTTAGGTTGAACCATTATATATGTTCAGCTATCATAGATTTCATAACTTTGTGTCTCTTGGTTCATTGAGGTTCTACAAAGTGGATGCACTTCCATGATTAATGGAACCATCAACTTATACTTTTAAAAAAATATAATCAATATAAGCACAAATGTGACTGAAAATTTCAATAAATTTCCTTACTAATGCAACATCATACCTAGTTCATTAAACCTTGATTTTAAGCATAACAATAAAGTATTTATAAAGAATTTATGTTCTGGTTCATGCTACTTATTCCATGTAGCTAAAATATCAATGAAAATATTCTTGTAAAGTCTTCATAGATCAGTATATTTCAAATGAATATAAAATTATCAACATAATCGTTGATGATGAATAGTTATTGAAAGCTTAAAATGTTTCATGTTGCATACACTTTTAGTATGCAGACTCAACAGTTGCAAATAAGCAAGCAGAAGAGTAATAGTAATCATTATGGATAAATATGATTACTTATCATAGTTTTAAGTAATAAAATTACCCAAACTTTACCTTTATTTGCCAATAGATTAAATGATCTTGGAAAATACCATTAAAATTTTAATATGATGTAAAAGATGTACGAAGGAAAATTTAATTCAAGTGGCTGAGAGAAGCTAATAGCAAAAACATTCACCATCTGCTATCGAATACATTGGTTTCAAAGACAACACCGCTTAATATAATAGCTGGCCATACAGTCATCTTGACAGCAGATGCTAGCTTCAAAGATTGTTCTTTTTAAGAGGCTTTATGAAAAGTCTGGGTTGGGAAAATTTGATTTGCTTAAAAATTACTTACACACTCTGGTGGGTTCAAGTCCCCAAATACATTAAGCTCATAAAGACTAGCAAACAATATAAAAAATAAGTACCAAGCCATGAGCACCATCCCATACCTCCGGTCAAGTTTCCAGCCATTGAGATGGGTGGCCACAAGTAAGAATGCAACAGTTGAAAGAAGGGACAGTGTTGAGTAGGTGAGACCTGAAAAGAACCAACAAAGAAGCATAACAATATTTGAATTGTATTTAAAAAGAGTATAACATAATTAGAGCTAGATAAATAAACCACAGTAAAATGTGGCTTTCAATTTTTCTTTTGAATATCCAAATTATGCCATGCCTTTTTAAGTAATTTAAGAAATATAAAGAAAATTTGTGAACTTTACTATTTGATCATAAACTGGTTGATGTAATCAATATAGAATAGGATAAAGAGACCTAAATTCAACAGAAATGGAAGATCCATATTATAGTTATAATCACAAATAAACATCAGTAATGAATATAGATACTAATGTTTTATAACTGATAATTTCATCAGCAATGAATGATATTTTATTTCCAACAAAAAGGAGAATCAATGTGAAAATGCAACTTTACCTTTACTGATGACGTTAACATGACTTCCAGGTTTGATGAGAGCCGTCTGAATAAACCAAGGCAAGCCCAAGCAGATAAGGATGTCAAAAACATTACTTCCAATAGCATTGGACACAGCCATGTCACCATAACCTGGTAAATCAATTGATAATTTTTAAAATCCTCTGCTAAACATTATGGAATGATATAGGGAGATTTTTATTACATTTTTGTGGGTAATTTAAACTGATTAGACTGTTACATACATGATATTAATGAAAAGTCGGCATTTATTCTCTAGTTTACAGTTTTAATCTGAAATACTGAGAGATAAAAGCAACCATGACAAAACTAAAATTAATTAAATGCCAAGATCAATTCAATTGACATATACAAGAATGTGAAGATGGTATGTAGTCAAAAAGAAAATAATCAAGGGATATTTTAGGAACAGAGTCAGAAACTGATGTGCATGATACAAAGAAGAAATGCAAAGTATATTGTTCATTGTCTGAGAAGAGTGCATGATAAAAGGGAAGGGAAAGAGTAAGAGAGCAGTGGGCAAGAAAAGATTTCTCTTTGTGGATGAGCTTGGAGTGAGTATCAGGATCTAATGCTGGAAAGATTAAAGCTTGGTTTAACGTATAATCAATCGTCAAAAAGATGCTTTGATGAATAGTAAAGTCAAACTACAATAAAACTCATTGGTAATACTCCTGTTTAAAGTGCTATCCTGCTTAATATGCAGTTTTCTCTCAGTCTCAGCCCCTTCAACACAAAACACCTAGTAAAAATACCCCGAAAGATGTTCAGATAACTCTTGAAGAGGTGGATTTTTTCCTTCCTCAAATGCTCTGCAACCCTCTTCAGCTGATCATGGATCTCATTTGATAGTTCAGAATGAATTTAGTGAAATGAAGCTTGTATGAACAATGCATTGAGGAGCCTCTGGAACCATATGCTAGGGTGGATAGGCTCACACAAAATAATGATAATTATTAGTTCCATGAGGCCAAATATATGGGATCAAAATGTAATATTAAGGCACACATAAGGTAAGAGTGTTATACATATCTATATTTGATTCATAAATTCATCTAAGGAATGATAATTTTTGTTAATGAGTAATTTCCAATCTTTTATTTAAATGCCTCCTTAGACTCTATTGTCTTTTAATGCATAGGGAGCTTATGACAAATTGCAGAAGCATAGTTATATGGCTCTTTCAAACTAACAGAATATAGATATTTTTGTCCAGCTGGTGAACTGATTAAAATATATTGAGTTAGAATGGAAGCAGTGGCAGTTAGTTTGGAAAAATAAGCTAAGGCTGTAGAGAGGGAAATGAGTTAGGATATTATTAATAGGTAAAATAGATTTCCAATTGGTAAAAATAAAAACCGGGATAATTGCTCAGGTAGCTTGTTTTTGTGAAGAAAATGCTTTGCCAGCTGAAGAAAATTTAAATAATTTTAAGGTTTCAATAGATACTAATCTTTTGTAAAGTATAGTGACAAACAGACGTCAAGGAAATAAAAGTCATGTTTTGATTGAGATATACTAAGAAATACTTATTTATTTTTGAGGATTAATTAGAAGCTCCTGTGAAAAAGTTAGGGTTTTTCAAAACATCACAGCATTGTGTAGAATATTGTAGATGCTAACTTTTGTAATTTTTATATATCTTTCCTAACATCATTATTATGATTATAATATCTCTATTTTTTATGTAAAAGGGTTCATCCCGTAAGAATGAATAAATAAATAAATAGAGTTGAATCTAGGAAAGTACTTAGGGGTATTCCTCTTCACTCAGTGAAGTATAGACTCCTGGAAGCTTTATTTACAGAAATTGAAGGTTAATTTTGTTTGTTCCTGGAATGAGTGACTTAAGTCCTTGCAAATGCAGCTTCTGTTGTACAGAAAAGGGACTAAATGATGTATGCAAGATAATATTTTTATTCATATATGTGTTTGGTATAAATGAAAGATAAATGATATATTTTAAGGTCAGTGGAAAGGATTTGCTATCATATATTCATATTACAATACTTCATGTTGAAATATTTTACCGTTGCTGTTTGAGTTTTAGAATCTAGTTTTTAGAAGAGGTTTCTGGCTTGGTAGTTATGTATTTCTCTAAAGAGATACTCAAGATTTGAGCTGTTAGTTTAACACATATTTGATCAAAGAGATTGATTGTAATATCAGAAATACTGCCAATCTTATAGGCTGTCATTCTCTAAGTTAATATTTTAATATTAAATGTAGCATTTTATCATTCATTTCCATGTTTTTAACAGAAAATATGTAGCTTTTCTTCAAAGCCCTGCATGTAATTGTAGCACCAAACATGATAGGAGTTGGTAGATATTACTCAAGGATGGAGATTAAAATTAAATCTACCATTTTTTTGTAAAAATGAAATGAATTTAGAACAGTTTAGAAAACTGAAGGAGTGCTGGAGAAAAAATTAATGCAACAGAAGTACCTTCTTTGATAACAGCAAGACTAGATAATGCATCTGGCACACTGACTCCTGCGGCTACAAATGTTAAGCCCATAACAGTATCAGGAATTCCAAGAGTGCTCCCTGGAATTTACAGCAAAAAAGTGATTACACAAAACAGACAGAAAACAGTAATTTATTTAAATGAATTGAGCTAATTTAACTTTAAATTGACATACATAAGAGCTGTGAAGAGAGAGAGAGAGTGAAGGATAGCCTGAATTAAACATACAGCAGATATTTTGTTGCACTTAAAAAATATAGATATACCTCAATTCCAAAAGTTTTAATGATAAACTTTTATATTCTCTCTCTTATAAATGTACTCCATATGTCTCTAATTTCTTTGTCCAAAAATGCTGAAAATCACAAACATTTTCAATTAAATATTTTTTTTAATTTATAGTACCTATTAAAATATTTCAAATGTCATTATGCTTATTTTAATTTTAATTCTCATAAGAAAAAGTATATTGTTTAATATGTATGAATTTTTCAATACCTTATGCATATTTGCTCAAGTTTTATTTATATTTATTTGCACATAGATTTAATTACATTTTAGAAAAATAAAACAAAACCAATGTTGGTAGAGAGTTAAACATATTTATAGCAGAAATAAAAATTTCAATTAAAACAGCTTCAAAATATTTCAATTACTCTGAGGAAGGATGAAATTTTTGAGTAAAAGCTGCATTGGTTTGCAAACAATCCATTGACCGATTATGCAGGAAATTTCTTGAATACCACTAGATATAAAGAAGGTGATAATTACTGTAAATAGCATTACAAATAAAACTTTTTACTACTGGAGGTTAAAAGTCAATATTATTGAATAAAAGATGATTCTTATTCCCTTTTGTTTCTCTGACATATTATATTATGACTCTTGATAATGTGTAGTATTGTATAGGTGATTCCTGTGCAATTTTACAAAAATATTGCTGATTAAAATTTTAAAATTGTGTGGATTATTAGGAATTTCCTCATTTTATGTATTTAGTTACTAGTAACGTTACTTACCAATAACGGTGATCATCCAAACCATGATGTAAGAGAAGAAAGATATCCAAAACATTGACACCAAGAAAGTTAAAAGGTACCAGTGACGCCATTTTGCTTCCCTACAATCTGGAGTAGTAGATCGACATACTTTGTGGATTGGCCAACACAAACACCACCATACTCTGGCCCATAATCCCTCTTCAGGGCCAGGCATTTCCTTAGGAAATCCGTGATCCATCTCCTTTGACAGTGGCCTTTGCTCCTTCCCCATATCAGGGGCTGGCTTTGCACTCATCATTTCTGGTCCCTCAGGTAACCCATGGTTAGGTTTCTGGTAATCACCAGTTGCATCCATTGGCCCAGTCCCTGAAATAATAGTAAATGGTAGCTTGGAGATGAAACTTATATTGATCATACATATTTTCTACAGTTTTTCCAATAGTGTTACAACAAATATTCAATTACTGAGTACATATAAATTACTTTTAAATCCTATCTTATGTAGTCACTATATTTTTTAAATGTAAAGTCTATCGCACAGCATCCCTTTTAGGGATGGCAGCATTCACTGTGTGTGCCACATGGTTAGCACATCGACTCCCATTGAGCCATATTTGAATTTCCAGACCACTCAGACCTGCTATTTATAAATTCAGATAGATACAAAAGTTTTTTCACAGTGCTGGGTCAACAACATGAGTATTGGGAATTAAGTTAAAAGATTGCATTTACCAAACCAGTGTTTTCCTCCCCCTTTTTTTGTCCCTGCTTTCCATGTTCTTATATTGCCATACCCTTTCTTTTGATTCTAACTTCCTAACTTGATTTAACTTTCTTTTGATTCTAATTACAGGGCTCCCTTGTTTTCATGACCTAGAGAGCTAACCTGGAAGGAATTTGGTTCCTAATGGGGTTTTCCAAGCCAGAAAGGTCAATAGTTGAGTGCCAGACACAGGTGTGTAAGAACTACCTTTTACTTCATTGCATTGGAGACAAGACACCTATACCCTAGCAGGTTAGCCCTAGTATTGATGGTGTCAAGTCAAAAACAATGTTGAGGAAGGTTATGGGAGAAGGATGATCTAATTTTCCCAGGATATTGAAATGGAATTTCAGGACAAGGTAAAGATAAGAAGAAAGCCAGGGAGTTAGATTGGGAATCAGAGATGACAAACGACAGTTGATGCAGAAGAATAAAAGCTCTATATCAAATCCTCCTTATTTTGATACTGGTACAGATAGAGATAAATATGGAAAAGAGCCATGAATTCAAGTATCAAAGTGATCATATTATGGTCATAAAGATGAAATAATACTAAAACTTATGGATTGATCCAGTTTTTTATCCATATTTAGACTATGCATAATAAGGTCAAAAGGTCAACGGTATGAAAATTGAAATCACTTGGCTAGGGAAGCAAAAGGGTTTTGCAAGATTGAATGGAAAATTCTTATAAGGATGGAGAATTAACTATTTAGAAGGAATTGGAAAAATTGCAAGCAGTGCCAGTAATAGAGAAATTGTCTACGGAAAATTCTTAAAAAGGAAATTCAAGGAACAAAGTATAATAAAAAATGGTTAACAAAATGGAGTAATGGAGGAAAAACAAAAGCATAAAACTACTTATGTGGGAATCCATCCCTCAAAGTAATGGAGAAGGTAGAAAATGCTTTTCAATATTCAGTAAATTTCAGTATTTCAGAGAAATATCCAACCATGTCTCCTTGTGGTGAGGGGTGGTAAGAGATTGGAAATTCACCATTATAAGTGGTTCCATGTTCTATGTAAAGCCAACAGCTTCTTCAGAGGAGCAAAGAACCCTCAGAGGAAGGGTACTTGTCTTTGAAAAAATGCTCCAAAAGGCAAATGAAGCACTTCATTGGTCAATGGCATAGAATACAGAAGGCAATGGGAAACCTCTGCGTTCAAAGTCTTTAGAGATAGCTTAATATGGTCAGGAAAAATAAAGAGTTTCCTTCTAATTAAATTATCATAAGGTAAAATAGTCTCCTGGTCAGCTCTCTAGAAATGGGCAGCTACAGCTGTGGCCACATAATTTGGAAATCATGAAAGGATATGGACAACATACATGGACAATGCATAGAGATAGAGGTAAATAGCTAGTAGATCATATTCTAGCAAGATAAATGTATCACAACCAAATCAAGCAATATAATAGTTACCCAGGGGCTGATGTTATCAGCAACCCAGTCATTATGAAATGCAGGCTAAAAATTAAGAAATTAAAAAGAAAAGAGAAAACATCAACATGAGATGTCAACAAATTGAAAGAAGAGAAAATGAAGGAGAAGTAATCTATGTTAATCTACCTAAGAACTCCCTCAGAAACCCTGCGTGAATGTAGAACTAATAAAGTTTATAGCAGAAAGTAGGAAGTACTAGAACTCAAAAAATGAAGGCAGCTATGAATTATACAAAATGTTTAGTAACATAGGGAAAAGAGAAGCATAAAAAATCCACAGAAACATGGATTATTAAAATGTGCATGTAAAAAGAAGAAACCTAAAACAGGATAACATAGAAACTGCTTACCAATTAAGAAGAACATACTTTGAAGAATAAAAAATACAGGGAAATTGTGTAAGAAGCAGTAATAGCCAGTATCTGCCTAACTGATTGAAATGACTTACATAGATGGATGAGGGAAAGAATCTATAGAAAATATTGCAATTGTCAGGAATGATACAATAGAAGGCAGAGAAAAAATATCTCAGGACAAAGTAGGGCCTTCAATAACTAGAGCAGAATTTGAAAGACTTGAATTATATGAGGCCAAGAAAGGCAGAAGGACCCGATAATACAGGGAAAATGCTACAAGAAATATTTCTAGACTTTAATTTGAATTAAACAATGACCTAATAAAAGAAATTAATCTTTCTCACAGGAAAAAAGTTAAACGTAAACTAATGCTATGATTGAACATTGGTTGAGGTTTTGTTTTGAATGTACCAAAATTATGGCTGAAGCAATGAGAAAATTGTAATGCTTGATCTAAAGTTAGATTCATAATACTACAAAGAAAATTTGAGGGTGAGAGACAGAGCCCCGCCTAGCCTATCGGCCACCCAGGTGCAAACATAATTTGCCACCCCTTAAAATTAAATACCAAAACCATACATTTCCTGATCTGCAGGCAAAAATTATTTTGAAAGACTGAAAAACCAGTGTTTTATGACTTCGTTCCCCAGCTTACATTGGTTAAAAATATCGGTTACAATTAATAATACATATTCCGTATGCTCAAAGAGTAAATAGCATACGGAATAGTAAATTATTAATAGTTCAAATTACACTCGAGTAACATTATCATCGCAATGCGCATAACTTCAAATTATGCAATTTGTATAAATCTATTTTTTGCAACTTAATCTGAAAGTTGCTAATAAAAATTGTATTGCAACATAAATAACATTGATAAAATCCACTGAAGGAATATTCCCTTCTCGTCTTGAGTTATCCTTAAGTACTTTCTATTTGCCAATCTTTAATTTCACATCAAAATCTTTCTTAGATTACGCGTTTATCACACAAAAAGCAACAAATAATGTTGTTGTAATAATAATAATGGCTATTACTATAATAATTAATGGCTATGCATCTGTTCCTGCCCCCAAGATGCCGCCGCCCGGGTGCGATGCACCCATAGGACGGCACGACTCTGGTGAGAGGTTTATTTTTTCATTTACCTTCTAGAGTTTGTCCCATTCCTGGAGTTGGACCAATTCCTCCCCTTTCTTCAGTGTAAACAGCTCCTGGCATTGCCCCAGTTGCAGGTGAAGTAATGAAGGGATTAGTTGAGGCCATCTCTTCCTGAAGCTGACCATAAGAAACCAATGCAGAATCTTCTCCAGGAGGACGAGCCCCTCCTCCTACAATACCCAGTCCTGTTGACCCAACAGGAGGGGCTGCTGAGGCAGTTGAAGATGGAGCCAGTAGAAAGGAAGCTGGCAATGGTAAAGTTCTAACCCATGCCTCTAAAAGTGCATTGTTATGAAGTGCTACGCAATAAACAACATAGAGCAACAGCATAACAGATGATTCCATCCTGAAGTAAAAGAGAGCAAAACATGATAAAAGAAGTATATACTATTTAAGAAAGTACTTTCAGTAAATCTTTAAGTAATAATATGATTGGCCATTAGTGAGAAGATCTTGGAATGGCACTAAATTAATCAGTAAACCCTTTTAGAATTTAGGTTTTGCTTTTTTTAGTTCTGTAGCTGTACATAACTCGGGTAGATGGACGAAATAATTTTTATGAAAATGAGACTGTATTGAGTGTTAGAGGAAACTTATGCAGACAGGTGGTAGCCTATCCCAAATTTATAGCTCTCTGATCTTGAATATTAATAATAATAATATATTGGCTAGTTAAAAATATACGAGAATAGTCAAAACATATCTATTCAAATACAGTCAAAGAGTAAAAATTTTGAGATACAAAATAACAAAGATTTATGTATGATAGTGACAGATTTCCATTATTATTCATGGAAATTCATTATTTTTGTAAAATTCTTTGAGATCAAAAACAAATATGGAGAATAAAATTTAAGTGATTGGATTGAAGACAAGTCAGTGAGAGCTTTTTTATCAATTTGGTAAGGAGTTGTAAATATTTGATCATCTATAGTAACACAAAATGATACTATGATGACCAGTATGAATATTATTTTTTAATTATAGTCATGTTATCATGGGTTAAACCAAAATTGTGAGGTTTTTAACAAATGATCAAGGTTCAGATTATAATTGACTTTATGGTGAGAATTTCGCTATAAAATCAAATTCGCTATTGCAATTCATTATCTATCAAAGATAGTTTTTCTGAGGAAGGATTTTTTTTTGATTAAAAATTTCACTTGATGGACTTATTTTAACAATTGATAGCCTTGGCTTTTAGGAAAATAACTCAAAACGTGATAACATATTTAAGTCTGTAATAAATAAATGCATAGTTACAATTACTAAAATGTTAAGCAATACTAACTTTGCAAGGATAAAATAAGTAAATAAGGAGATTTTCACTATTTATTATCATATGTATATGAATTGCTGAGTCTGAGGCATCAGACATTTTCCAGGCTTAAATTTGTGTTTGGTTTCTTTGGATAATATTGATGTTATTTTTGTTAGAGATTAGATGTGAAAGTTGTAGCTGATAAAGACAGAATTAAAAAGTTTAGAAGTGGCTATCTTTTCATATTTAGAAGAAGCTATTGATTTTTAATTACTCCTCCAGTAGAGAATTTCAGTGACAGTGATATTGGGTTTAGTTTTCATGGAATAAACTTGCGCTTCATCATTCAAAATATAATTAAGACATTAAGCAAAAGAATGTGAAATAATTAGATGGATTGTAATGATTTGAGGTAAGACTATTTTATAATCAAGGATATGTTATCATGAATGTTTGTCAGTATACAATTAATTTTGGAAAAGGAAAGTTTCCTTTAAAGTTATGTCTTATATGGATAGATTCTCTCTTATTAAGCAGTGAATCTCATTATATCTTGAAAATATATTTAAGAAAAAATAATCACTTGAAGAATAGATGCACATGCAGTAAAATATCTTACCATGTTATATGCTCATCGTAGATAGTGCAAAGCATAGCAAGAATGGCTATCATGTAGAAAAAGCAGTCCCGTACAAGGGGCCACCAGCTTAAGTAGGCAACAGTTCCAGAGCAAAGGGCACATACACTGATGACAAACATTATGTTAAAAACAGCAGAGCCTATGACTCCACTAACTCCTATGTCATCCTGTAATGTAGAAAAGATGAACACATTTTTTAAACTATTGAATTGAGAAATAAAATACATGTTATATAGGTGACATGTAACTTGCCATAATTACATCTAGCTATGAAAGGATATTACTATGTGGGTTTAGGGAATTATCAGGATTAAAACTGAAAATAAGTATCGCTAGTAGTAAGTAGTACTAGTAAAATAGTAGTAATATGGTTACTAATGAAATATTAGCTCATATCTTCCAATTTAAGCGTAAACAAATATTACAACAGAAAAATGTGTCAAATACAATGTCTGATTCAGCAGAATAGCTGAAAGACTTCCTCTTAGTCCACAGGGCATATATTTAAGAAGATATTAAAAGCAATATAGCTAAAGTACAAATTTAGAACAGCCTTATTCTCTTTTAAGATACTGTATTTATTGGTATTAAGCATACACCATTAATTCAAGAAGGATATTCTGGTAAAAAATTTAAATTTAGTGTAAAGGGATTTGAATTTGGAATTTTTTTAGATAGCTCGATAATCAGATTTATTTATACTCATAGTATTTATATAGCTTATAAA
>KZ308506.1:120356-155004 GCA_000376725.2 Ladona fulva
CAGCTTACATTGGTTAAAAATATCGGTTACAATTAATAATACATATTTTGTATGCTCACAGAGTAAATAGCATACGGAATAGTAAATTATTAATAGTTCAAATTACACTCGAGTAACATTATCATCGCAATGCGCATAACTTCAAATTATGCAATTTGTATAAATCTATTTTTTGCAACTTAATCTGAAAGTTGCTAATAAAAATTGTATTGCAACATAAATAACATTGATAAAATCCACTGAAGGAATATTCCCTTCTCGTCTTGAGTTATCCTTAAGTACTTTCTATTTGCCAATCTTTAATTTCACATCAAAATCTTTCTTAGATTACGCGTTTATCACACAAAAAGCAACAAATAATGTTGTTGTAATAATAATAATGGCTATTACTATAATAATTAATGGCTATGCATCTGTTCCTGCCCCCAAGATGCCGCCGCCCGGGTGCGATGCACCCATAGGACGGCACGACTCTGGTGAGAGGTTTATTTTTTCATTTACCTTCTAGAGTTTGTCCCATTCCTGGAGTTGGACCAATTCCTCCCCTTTCTTCAGTGTAAACAGCTCCTGGCATTGCCCCAGTTGCAGGTGAAGTAATGAAGGGATTAGTTGAGGCCATCTCTTCCTGAAGCTGACCATAAGAAACCAATGCAGAATCTTCTCCAGGAGGACGAGCCCCTCCTCCTACAATACCCAGTCCTGTTGACCCAACAGGAGGGGCTGCTGAGGCAGTTGAAGATGGAGCCAGTAGAAAGGAAGCTGGCAATGGTAAAGTTCTAACCCATGCCTCTAAAAGTGCATTGTTATGAAGTGCTACGCAATAAACAACATAGAGCAACAGCATAACAGATGATTCCATCCTGAAGTAAAAGAGAGCAAAACATGATAAAAGAAGTATATACTATTTAAGAAAGTACTTTCAGTAAATCTTTAAGTAATAATATGATTGGCCATTAGTGAGAAGATCTTGGAATGGCACTAAATTAATCAGTAAACCCTTTTAGAATTTAGGTTTTGCTTTTTTTAGTTCTGTAGCTGTACATAACTCGGGTAGATGGACGAAATAATTTTTATGAAAATGAGACTGTATTGAGTGTTAGAGGAAACTTATGCAGACAGGTGGTAGCCTATCCCAAATTTATAGCTCTCTGATCTTGAATATTAATAATAATAATATATTGGCTAGTTAAAAATATACGAGAATAGTCAAAACATATCTATTCAAATACAGTCAAAGAGTAAAAATTTTGAGATACAAAATAACAAAGATTTATGTATGATAGTGACAGATTTCCATTATTATTCATGGAAATTCATTATTTTTGTAAAATTCTTTGAGATCAAAAACAAATATGGAGAATAAAATTTAAGTGATTGGATTGAAGACAAGTCAGTGAGAGCTTTTTTATCAATTTGGTAAGGAGTTGTAAATATTTGATCATCTATAGTAACACAAAATGATACTATGATGACCAGTATGAATATTATTTTTTAATTATAGTCATGTTATCATGGGTTAAACCAAAATTGTGAGGTTTTTAACAAATGATCAAGGTTCAGATTATAATTGACTTTATGGTGAGAATTTCGCTATAAAATCAAATTCGCTATTGCAATTCATTATCTATCAAAGATAGTTTTTCTGAGGAAGGATTTTTTTTTGATTAAAAATTTCACTTGATGGACTTATTTTAACAATTGATAGCCTTGGCTTTTAGGAAAATAACTCAAAACGTGATAACATATTTAAGTCTGTAATAAATAAATGCATAGTTACAATTACTAAAATGTTAAGCAATACTAACTTTGCAAGGATAAAATAAGTAAATAAGGAGATTTTCACTATTTATTATCATATGTATATGAATTGCTGAGTCTGAGGCATCAGACATTTTCCAGGCTTAAATTTGTGTTTGGTTTCTTTGGATAATATTGATGTTATTTTTGTTAGAGATTAGATGTGAAAGTTGTAGCTGATAAAGACAGAATTAAAAAGTTTAGAAGTGGCTATCTTTTCATATTTAGAAGAAGCTATTGATTTTTAATTACTCCTCCAGTAGAGAATTTCAGTGACAGTGATATTGGGTTTAGTTTTCATGGAATAAACTTGCGCTTCATCATTCAAAATATAATTAAGACATTAAGCAAAAGAATGTGAAATAATTAGATGGATTGTAATGATTTGAGGTAAGACTATTTTATAATCAAGGATATGTTATCATGAATGTTTGTCAGTATACAATTAATTTTGGAAAAGGAAAGTTTCCTTTAAAGTTATGTCTTATATGGATAGATTCTCTCTTATTAAGCAGTGAATCTCATTATATCTTGAAAATATATTTAAGAAAAAATAATCACTTGAAGAATAGATGCACATGCAGTAAAATATCTTACCATGTTATATGCTCATCGTAGATAGTGCAAAGCATAGCAAGAATGGCTATCATGTAGAAAAAGCAGTCCCGTACAAGGGGCCACCAGCTTAAGTAGGCAACAGTTCCAGAGCAAAGGGCACATACACTGATGACAAACATTATGTTAAAAACAGCAGAGCCTATGACTCCACTAACTCCTATGTCATCCTGTAATGTAGAAAAGATGAACACATTTTTTAAACTATTGAATTGAGAAATAAAATACATGTTATATAGGTGACATGTAACTTGCCATAATTACATCTAGCTATGAAAGGATATTACTATGTGGGTTTAGGGAATTATCAGGATTAAAACTGAAAATAAGTATCGCTAGTAGTAAGTAGTACTAGTAAAATAGTAGTAATATGGTTACTAATGAAATATTAGCTCATATCTTCCAATTTAAGCGTAAACAAATATTACAACAGAAAAATGTGTCAAATACAATGTCTGATTCAGCAGAATAGCTGAAAGACTTCCTCTTAGTCCACAGGGCATATATTTAAGAAGATATTAAAAGCAATATAGCTAAAGTACAAATTTAGAACAGCCTTATTCTCTTTTAAGATACTGTATTTATTGGTATTAAGCATACACCATTAATTCAAGAAGGATATTCTGGTAAAAAATTTAAATTTAGTGTAAAGGGATTTGAATTTGGAATTTTTTTAGATAGCTCGATAATCAGATTTATTTATACTCATAGTATTTATATAGCTTATAAAAAGTAGATTTAATTTTTAAAAACAAAAAGTTTGTATGAAAAGATAGGTAAAATGATTTTATTCAGTTCATTTGAGTTTAAATAAAAAAGTAAAATAGAAGGTAATAAAAGTAGAATAAAGGTTTCATTTTATTTTTGTAGGAATTCAGTTAACTGAATCAATGAAATCTAGCTAGAACACTGTATATTTCTGGTGCAAGATAAATAGAATGGCACTAATAAGACATCTTTATGTGAAGGAAGTGGTAAATCTAAAGTGAAATGCCAGAAATAAATTACACGAAGACAAATAACAGTTGTATATCACAAGAGCTATAAAAATGTCACAGTAAGTCAACAGAACATGAATGAATAGAAGATTCTAATAATTTCAAGACTAGCCGGCAAATCAAAAAATTAACTAAATATGCTAATGACCATGCCAATACTAATTCTGAAATGGAACTGTTTTTTTGCATAGGAAGAAAAATAATATAAATAGAAACTAAGTAATCTCATGATTAAATGGTGAATTTAAAACAGTATACAGTTTTTGAATGTGTAGTGTTACTGATACAAAAGCAGCTAGGGCTAACTAACAAGGAAAGTTTTTGAAACATTGGGGGGGAAAATTATCACAATGATACTTGCAGAGTGTATACCATTGTCTACAAGACAGGGATATAGTGATGAAGTATTTGAAAGCTTTCAGAAGCAAGTCATAAAGAAAGGTTAGAAAAACAGACTTACAAAACAGAAATGAGAAGGTAATTAGAAGAATTGAGGAGAGAAGGAAATTTATCGGAATAATAAGATAAGAAAATTTCTTCTGGCAGGACCTGAAAAGAGAATGAATGCTGAAATATTTGAAAAGATAGCTGGAAGATCATAGATAAAAACTTTGATGACTGCTGAAATTTGACTCTAAGTTGTGTCACTAGACATCAAACTGTTAATGAATAAAGGAGTGTTCATTATGAATGATTTTATAAGGACTCTGTTATGAGGTTCTGGATATAAAGAAGAGATGTGGAAAGAAAATGGAAGTCCAAATGAAACTTTTTATCTCACAGTGCTGTAAATATTGATGAAAGATGGATAATTTCAGTCAAATTCAGTTTCATAGAATATGCATGGGTTTTTAAGTATGCAATTCAACCAAATTACAGTAAGAGAAATTCATTTACCTAGGCATGCATTAGGGGCAGATGAAAATGGAAATTCACTTTGAATGGAAGTGATTAAAGACAATTTATCCTTATGCATGGGTGATAGGTTAGTAATTAACCAATTGTGTAATGACTGAATGTGGTACTTGAACTCAGATGTGGGAAACAATATTTTATCATGAAAACCACAATTGGAAGCACAAGTTTAATAATAAAATTAATATTTTCAATAGCATTTGACTGTGATTGTTCAATTACTGAGGTCATTAGTAATCTTCATGATAAATCATGGAGAAAGATTTTCCAATTTAGTCTGCTCCTAATTCATGAGTGCAAGTTGATTGATTTACTTCTTTTATAAATTTTCCTCTATCAATTCATTTCATAATATTTCCTTCAAATTTTTCTTTTCAACCATAATTTTTCACAAAATTCACATTCTATTTTCTTGAAAATGTTCTATCTAAAATAAGTAGAATAGAAAATTTACAAATATACTTGTTGAAAATTATCCAGATCAAAGCAAAAGAGGTATATTTTTGCTGCAGTCCTCTGTGTGTGAAGGAAATATTAGACATAAAGCTTCTGTGCATTTAAATAAGATGGAAAAATTTCATGTAAATTTTGTTAAATTATGAGAAAATTTATGGCATTTTGTACTTGTCAATCATTAACTTACTTTAGCAAAGAACACACCAATTACAACAGTTGCAAGCTCTGGGGCAGATGAACCAGCTGCCATGAAAGTAGCACCAGCCACATCAGGAGACAAATGTAGCTCTAGAATGGATGTTAGTTTGAGAAGAGGAAGCCGAGAAGGAGTTATCAATTTTTGGTAAGAAACAGTTTATGATTTTTATCATATCATAATACAAAAATCTGAAGCGAGAAAACTCTACAGTGAGATAAAACTTTACTAGGAGATTACTAGGAGCTTTGACTCTTTATTCAGAGATACAAATTTACAGTTAGGTTAATTGGCTATCACTCTACAAAGAACATATGTATCAGTTTCTCTGCTATAATTCTTTGATAACTTATTTATTGATAAGCAGAAAGTGGATGGAAGATGTTAGAAAGAAATAATGGAGTTGCAGGGAGTAAGATTTAATGAGAATAGAAAAATCAAATTGGAGATACGGACAACTTGAGTGTAAAATATATGAGTGAAAAGGATAATTCTGTAAAATTAAGATTCGTTCAACAAACATTTTTAATAGTTGAGCCCTTTTAAATGAAGCTGAAAGTTTGGGGAAGCATAGCCACTGTGAAAACCAGTACTTTTACAAGAACAGAATTTACCTGGAGCAATATCTTAGGAAATGAAATATTTTAATTTTATTTAAATAAATATTTGAGGTAAGACTATTTTATAATCAAGGATATGTTATCATGAATGTTTGTCAGTATACAATTAATTTTGGAAAAGGAAAGTTTCNATATAACTTTTCTCCTTGTATTGCTTGTATCTCTGATAACATAAAATATATTTTATGCATGAATGATGCTGAGTAATACATCTATGTAAATCCTTGAAGAATGCTAAGAAAAGTGTTATTCACAGGGTTATACAAAAAAGAAGAGATCTGCTCTGAGATGCCTAAAAATACTTAATATAGTAGGGTTATTTGGAAACGATTCCATGGCAGGATGCAAAGTGGATGATAAGCCCTTTGGTTTTTATTTCTTTTGCAGGTGGTCAATGCCTGAGCAGATTTAGATTAGATCCCATGCTAAATTATGCATAAGATCCCCTACCATCTTTATACACTGATGCTTTTTTTATTTTGTACTGAAAGAAAAGGTAGATTAGGGGCATTTTTTAAGACGAGATCTTTTTGTAAGTTATGTTACCTTCTTTCTTATTTTGGAAGTATAGGATATGTGCAGAAATTGGCTACAACACCTCATTATCTAGAGGCATATTTTGAGGATTGCAGTTTAATCAGGATCTGTAGAAGTTTCAGTTTGTGTATCTGTGATTAATTAAATATTTATGTTGAGGGAATGTTTGACAGAAACCCAGATTATTCACTCTTTCAGTTATTCTTTAGGGGAAATCAATGTATTTGACTAGTCATTAGTTGGCCAAAAATGTTAAATATCATTGTATAAAAAATGATCATGTGTTATTTTCTATTCCTATTGTTAACTTTGTATCGATTGAATCAAGAAATGTTTTAAAATTTTTCTTTCGTTTTGGGAATTATGTCCCCATACCTGCCAAAATCATCAGAAGTCTTCTGTGATTGAAAAAGAGAATACAGATTAAACATTTAAAAGTATATCTTGCTGAAATTATTAATAAGGTTGTGAAATATTGGTATCTTTCACAGGAATAAGTAACTGAGAGAAGATTGTATATTAAAGTAATAAGTTATTATGGATATTTGTAAAATTTTTAGGCAGCTAATCAAATAAATGTTTTTTATATAGTTTTGGCAGATTTTTAATGAATGAGAGAGTAAGATTGTAAATTTTGATAAATAAGCCTCAAATATAAATATAATTCTAGCATTAGTGTAAATTTATGATAGTGACAGATGCACATAATATGATAACATAATGAAAAGTTTTGCTATTGTACTTCCAAGCCATGACATTGGATGGAGATGTGGATTTTTCATCTAAAAATTCAACTTTTAAATTTAGCTGAATTTTAAAGTAATAACTCCTACAAAAATTTAGCCTTCAAGCCAGTAAATACTTAGTTGAAGTTGGAAAACTAATAAAATTGAGTTCCTAAATATTAAAACTCCATTTATGGCTAAAATTGATCATTAGGCTCCATTTACTCCATGTGAACCATAATATAAGGGAAAATAATTCAGTCTGTCGTAAAAATTACAAAATCTCACCTTCACAGATTCTATCTAAAGATGCCACAAAGTAGTAGTCACAAACAATTGCCAAGCCCAAAAAGGTGTAGAAAGCGGCAGCAAAGTGAATTATCAGTCCACCAGAACGTCTTGCATGTGGGCCCATTAGTGGCCGTGGAAACTGCTCAATAGCTGGAGCAGTGCAGTTCTCCCTCCTTGGTCTCCATGTGGGATGAGCTCCTCCATGGCTGTTGAATAAATTTTATCATGAAAAAAAGATTCTGAGACATTTTGGGTTACCATGATGGTGATTTATTATAAAGCAAATTAAAGATAAGATAATATCAGATTCATCATTTTTAAAACATGCTGGTAAATGGTGAGCTATTCATTCAATTAGAAATTGATTTAACTGCACCATTATCAAAATTTCTTTTAACTGCTGCAACAATCCAATCATTGTCATAACATACGAATCAGTGCCTTTTGAGATATTAAATATATATTAAGCTTCTTAAAATGGCATCTAAATTGTAAATCCAAAAAATATAACATTATATTCTTCAGAAACCCCCAAAAATAGTTCCTATTGGCTAGTTTATAGTTACTATAGTTTCTACATTTTCAAGGTAGAAATTTGAATTGTAGAGGCAATCAAGTCTGGCCATAGCAAAATATTAGAGCATTTGCTATTTGAGTTAATCCAGGTTCATCGCTGAGCATCTCTCTTCAAGCATCGCTAAGGTTATATTTCTTGGCTTTTAATATTTGCACAAATCGAGGATATTTTTCGTCTTGCTTGCATCATCGAGGATATCTATTTTTTTTAATTTGTAAAACAAAACTGAAATTTATCATTTTCCGCAGTAATACTTAGGGAAACTGTATAACTAATTCAAGCATTAAATATATTTCTTATTCCTCAAAATTCCCACGCTGCGGAATATCATGTATCCCCGCTTGAAGATGGAAAATATTCTCCGTTCAATAGTTGATTTATTATAAAGCCAATTAAAGAAAAGATATCCAGCTACATGTTGAATATCATAGATATTCCGAGTATGAAAAATATAAGGAAAGATAGATGAGTTAATATTAGTATTGCTGGCTAATTATCGCAAATTTTACTATCTCACGGTAATTGCAAAACGGGCTTGATTACTTTCGGAAGAATTCAGATAGAATGGAAGATGAAATTTTTTATCGGCAGACTAAATTCTTATGCATAGTTACGATGAGGCAATTACTTCTGCCTGTATTGATGAATCTGCCTTGTTATGAATTTACCTTCGGAAAGTATTACGCAAAAAGAAATACAAAATGTATCGTTTGGAAATTTTTTGGTAAAGTCCGTTTAGAACTTCTCCTTTTTTATTGAAGGTGTTCTTATCTTCTTCGTAAAATGACATTACTGAGAAGATGGTGATTTCAAATCTCCAGAGTAAAATCCGACCTCATTCATTCTAACATGTCTTATTTACTTACAATTTTGTCGAATTTCGCGTTGTCATATCCTGTTTTGGCGTAAAATTAGAGTGATTGTGAACGCCTCGTAGAACGCCAGTGCTCCGATCCATATGAATGTAAATTATCGACTCGAAAATCAAAATTACTCCGAAGATGCCACGACTTTTCAAGTCTTTTCAGCATTGCAAGTCTTAGTTGCATCGTATTTAGGACTGCGAATTTTAAATTATTTATATATATACATCGATTGCGGAAAATTATCAAATCAATTTAGGTTTTCATTAACTATAGTCTGGGATTATTTCTATTGTGTTATTCCGGAAAATCATTATGACTTTAGACAAAGAACTTAAAAATTTAATTTCGCGATATAATATATCCACAGGAAGCCATTAATACGGAAATTGATCGTTAGTCCGGAATTAGAACTTTTCTTTCGTACAATGATAATTGCAGATATCGTGTGATAGATAGATGGACCCTTAATTGGCGAGGTTAGGCCCATGCGGGTTTTTTTTCCGCCTAACATCGTTTGTCGTTAAAACGTTTACTATACCTATAGAAAAAAGTAAAAATGAGTTGTATGTGGTAATATATCTTTGCAACTAAATCTTAACACTTTGCAGTATATATATGCAACATTTTTAAAAGAAAAATATTTGCATAAGTCGTGGATTTTGCATTACTCGCAATTCGTCCATATCTTAAAAAGGGCGTAAATTATATTATATTGAGACTAACCCATTAGTTGAGTTATTCTCGGAGGTCGTGGGCGACGGGTGAGTGGTCACCGCATTCGGAAGACCAGTGGAGTGGACTTTGGGTCCCGGGGATGTCACCGCTTTTGCTCCGCTGTGGAGAGGCGTTCCGGTGTGGGTATTGACAGGCTCAAGGGTTGAAGGGACGGACACCGCAGTAGAAAGATGGATGATTACCAGTGCGACTAATGCGACACAGCGAGCGAGGATTCGGAGACGTGTACGTCGCCTTGGCGATTGTATGTCGCCATCAGCTCCCCGGACGGCCACCATCGCTGGCCGTTGAGGCTGATGAGGGATAAAGAAGTACAGTGAACCCTATGCAAAAGATGAGTAAAACAGGTGCGAAGGATAAACTTACGAGTTAATACGCTATCGAAAAGGAAGGTACGGAGATGGTGTGGAAGGGGAGTAACTTTTGCCAAAAGGGGTGGAGTGGGAGGGGAATCGGCAACACTGTAGCAGCGGCAAAGTGAATGGAAGAAAAAGATCAATATTAGGGGGTCAATAGAACTGGCAACATGGCTTCGTGATTTCTAGCGTTTTGTTGCAAAATTCTTTATTAAGACTGATGTTTTTCGTCTTCTATGCTCTCCACCGTGTGTTAGCTATTGCATCTGTGGTCGAGCGATCTCATAGAAAAAACAGAAAGCCTATTACATTACCATCCGGTCATCATATGTGAGGTTTAATAATATATTTCGCAGTATAATTGAAGCTATCATTGAAGATGGATAACAAATGCTAAACGTAAAATTATTTCAACTCTGAATTTGCAACAAGAACGGAATTACGGAAACAAGAGAAGTGGGCCAAGAGATATGCTTAAAACTTATCACCTATCGATTTTACCCAGGTAAAAGCAGCTGAGGGAAAACAAGGGAATTTCAACCAGTTTCTTTTAGACATTATTTGCTAGTGCTAGCTATTTTATAAGTGCATGAAAATAGAATGGAAAAGGAGAATATCCGCAAGGCCTCTTTTCGCTTACCTTACGCACAATTCTCGGCACTAAATATACCGCGTTTTCTTTGCAATACAAAAAAATTTATACGTCGCTTAACGCGGCTAAAAAAATCTTTAAATTTTCGATAACTATACATGGTTCGCATTTTTTAGTAAATCGGTAACTCATAAGTAATGAATACATAGAACAAATCTATTTTGTAATAAAGCTGGAAGGCCGAACGGGGGTCCTTCATTTTCTTAAATGGAAGCGGCTTTCGATCATTTGATTTCCTGGGTATACGTTCGCGAGGAAGTAATTATCTGAATCCGGAATCTTATTAACGTCTTTCTCAACGTTTAAGAGGAATTTCTTGTCCTGCACGTGACAGCTACATATTGCCTCTCGCTCTTTCGTGCGATCTAGCTCTGACGTGAAGAGCCACTTCCGTAGAAATGATGGAACGGATGGATTTTAGAGATAGGTTGTCAGCGGCACAAAGATTACGAATAAGAAGAGATCATTTCTCGAGACTTCCTCAAAAGAAAGACCCTCTAAGATACCCCAACCATTCTATCGAGGCTTTAAATTTTTTCTCTCTGAGGATGGGGAGAGAATTTCGCTGGCTCCAGGTAATGAGATCGATTAATAAAATCCTTATTAAATTCATGATAAAAAACTGAATTTTAGTAATGATTCTCACCTTTCCCACTCTCAGGGGCCTCTTATCACCGTAGAGCCCTTCACTGATTCTGTAACGTCCTTTCTTCCGCCCACTAGGAACGGTTGTGGACTGATTCCGATACTGTATGCGAGATGGCGCGGCGTTTTGGCAAAACAAGAATCAGCGACAATTAAACGAGATATTCGTGGGCGTCGCCCCTTTCGTTTTCTGTTCGAAATGGAAATGTGGTGTCGAGGAACGCTTATGGGAGCTGTAAACGATTTACTAGAAATTACCGCCAACGCGGATACAAAATTAACACGCTGGACTGTCAAATGGGAAAAATATTTTGTCCAAATAAAATGAAAAAAGTGTGATATTCTGATTTACCTACATGCGCTGCTCAATAATACCGATGTCTCAGTAAAAGGTTATAAACTAATGAACAGATTTATAAAACCGGGGAAAAAATTTGAGGATCCTAATTTGTTCAAAAGAAAAATAATTCTGTGATGGTTCAGAATCTGAAATCAGCGAGAATTTTTGTGATAAGTTAGTTTTTCGTGGATATCAACTGATTAATATATAAGATTTCTTCTTTGTTATAAGTTAAGGCATAATCAAATGGGTTTTATGGAGAAAAGTGAACACTTTGTGATGAGTGTTTATTTCATATATATAATCCAATAAATGAAAGTTTGTATTATTTTACTCTTTTTATGTGACAAGAAAAAAATATTTTTTTAATGGCAATTATTCACATCATATATGCACTCCTTCGGTATTTATGTATAAACACATTTACTGTCTTAATTAAATTTAACACAAATACTCTTTCCTCTTCCTTTCTTGTTTTATCTTTTCATAAAGATAGGATTATGAATTTTACTGAATTTAAAATAAAAAGTCATGAATGCTTGTTGGTAAATGTAGCTGTTGATTAAACTTTTTCTATTAAGCAATTCTGATTGAACCTTAATTGCATCAGTTATATGCTGAAGGCATAACTCTTCAGGAAATCATGAAATGTTTATGTTAAAATTAGTAATTAATAATGACATATTTTGACCAAATGCCATGTGGTGGAGTTTTAAAATCTGCATTTGGACAATGCCAAATATTATCCACCTTGAAATAATATGTAGGATATGAGGAAAATCAGAAATTTGACTGAAATGGGATCATTAATTATCATTGGAATTTTTTTTTCAATTTGATAATAAAGGTTTAGATTTTAGTGAAGGAAGAATATTTTTTCTGTACTGCCAGACCATTCCTGGTGTCACTGTACTGATTTGCAACTCTAAAAAGACTCACTTTCTTTGGAGGTTAGCTATAGATTTCCTGGATATCTCTGCTAGTGTAGCTCAATACTGGTGATAGAGTTTACACCAAGTTGTAAGGATGTTCTTTCCTCTCTAAGAGTGTTTGGAGATAATGTACACATACTAAAATGTTGTGGAAATAGTAAGTGTCAGGACTTTCTATATTCTTGAACTGTAAAAAGATTAAATTAAGCAAGGGGAAAAAGACACTTTAATTGAATTTAGAAAGTCATAAACATTGGTTGAAGTGGACTAACAATTATTGCAACCCAAACCCTGGCTATGTGTGGACAGATGAGACAGTTATAACCCTAGCTAATGTTGAAGATTATTGTAAGTGAACTATCTTGATCACTACAACATTTGACTACTTCACAGTAAAGATTGGTAGTTGTTCTGCTTGTTAAAGGCTGAGTCCAGGGATGAAGCCAAATACCAAGGTCAAAATCAAGCTTTGTTGCATCCCTAGTAATTCACTCACGATAAATAATCTTGAGTAATCTTAAAATCAAGGAATTACTATCCATTTTAACTTAAATACATACATTGAAATTTTTTTAAATTTATTGTAAATCCTGACGTAACAAATTCTAGCTTACATAATACCATTGACATTTCATTCAACCATACTGAATGATTTGACTGCAATCAGATTCATGTATTAAAAGGCTCTAAAATAAGATATTGGGAAAGAAGTGTTGTGTTTCTTTTCAATTCTTGCTAAATATTTTATAATGATGATTAAATACAATTTAGATGTGCTGATTTTAGATAGAGCAAATTTGAATAACTAAAAAATAGAGGATGTATATTCCTCACGGTTGTTTTCCACACAAAAATGTTTTTATTATTGACAATAACATTATCAAAAATTTAAAAAATTGTGTGAAAAAGTATGTATTCTTCCTCTTTCATGGATTTCCACAACATTTCAGATGCCTCCATAGATATGATTATAATAACTGAAACTTGCAAAAAAATCAACTTTATGGATTGCTCATGATCAAATTTAACATGGTATACAATGATTAAAGGGAATGGTGAATTAGCTTTAAATAAATATGTGAAACTAGTGATAGCCAATTTCATCAGTTCTCTACAGTCTTTCCTCCTCTTATGTTCATCCTAACCAAGTGATGCACTGAACAATATTTTAAAATCCCTATGCAAATTAATCAACAAGAAAACACTATCTTTATAATTAATTATTTGAGTTAATTAAGTTAAACCCATAGAATGCTGTGTAAGAGAGAGATACTACTCAGATAATAGCAGTAGGTGACAAGTGGTCAACCAGAAAACCTGGCAGTATCTAACCTGAAATTCTAGAAGACTCCCAGATTATAGCAACAGCATTTTTAGAACAACTCAACTATTGATGGGAGGTTGAATCTACCAGAATATTTGCAGACTCATTCTCATCCTCCCAATCCAAGCTTACACATTAAAGTGTAACATTGATTAGAATTTACCTTGTATAAATTTCCATGTTATTCTTATAGTAATATGTCTGTATTTTTAGAGGCTCCACAAATAAATTCAAAGTTGATCTTAAATAAGTTAATTACTTTGTATTTAAAATCAATCACATGTGCCATAGTCATAATTGGAATGATTTTTATGAATTTATTTATAATTTAACCTACACAATACCTTAAAAAGTTACATAAATTTCATTTTGGTTCTTTCGTTAAATTTTCTTCAAACGATTTTTTAATCCTTACAGTTAATGGTTCACATCACGAGTTAATTGGGAGTAAAGTGTTAAAGTAACATATTTTACACGAAGATTACAAAAACTGTTGTTTGCTATAAAAAGGATCAATTGTAATATCATACTTTTTTAAAGGGTGGCTTTTTGTGAATATTTGCCAATAAGAAAAATGTCTCCCAAAATTCTTTACATAAATTTGCACCTGAGAGAATGAGCAATCCCTAAGGTGGTAACCCTAACCAGAAAGAATCTTCTACCTATTAATTTAGATGGCTCCCAAAAAATTTTCATGATGCTGGGTCAATCTAACCCAAGAATGCTTTCACCAAAGTTAAATTTGGCTAACCCTAATTTCTACCTTAACTACAGAATATTTAGAATCAGAAAGATAATGCAATGCTGAAAAAAATTAGAGACCTTAGGAAATGGTACAATAGATCAATAACTTTCATGCAGCTCACTAGCTTTGGCTTTTGGAATGGGATAGTAAGGTCAATTCTAATATTTTTCCTTAAGGAAATGAGTAATCATTGACGTTATTAGGCTCAATAAAAACTCTGTTTAAACCAGGACATTAAACCATAATGTTTCTCGTTCAGATTTCCCTTCTGCCAGTGTTAAACCAGTTTGAACATTTTTTTCTTGCTCCAACCTTTGTAATATTACATCCTTGTTAAAGTAGTTTTAGAAGTGCTTCAACAGCTAAGGTCATTATGCGTGTGAGTCCCCACCAAGAATCTAACCCAGAATTGCTTTTACCTAAGACAAATGCATTACCCACATGGCTATCTTGAGGCCCTGTTCCTCTGAAAGTTTGTTTTATTAATTCTTTTATAAATTCTAGCTTATTTCATAAACACTAAATGTTAGATTAAAAATTAGTAATATTTAGCTGCAGGTGATGGCTGCACAGGTTTAGTTAACCTTCCTCCAATTACGATTAAGCCAAAGTAGCATTGTTGGGTATTGATACTCAAACTAAATACATGATTGGTTTCGGTTTGAGTTCACAAATCTTATTTTTTGTTTGTTTTGCACTTCAGCAAATATAAGTTTTTTCCTGTTTCTGTTTGGTTCCAGTTTGATGCCCTGATTCAAACCCATGACTCAGTTAACGGTAAAACTTGTTGTATTACTTACTGTGCAGTTAAAAATCTGTGCATGATTTTATCAACTAACAGAAAATTTTCTAGAGTACCAGGTTATAAAAGTTCAACGGTAGAATTTTTCTGTATAACAGTGAACTATGGGATACTAATCATATGGAAGGGATAGGATAATCTTTCCATTTTCTCAAGTAAATTCAAATACAATGAATGCATAAATAATTTTCCAGCTCAAGTTCAAGATTCAGGTTAAAAAATTATCACAATACAGTATTGTAATTCATACAATGTAGTGCTGAGTAAAATTATCCTAATCATATTTTATAAAATTTATTACACCAAAAATAAAAGTACAGAATAAGTTTTATTAAGTTGTCAACATTTTCCTTGGTCTCAGATATGGAGAATCATAAAAAAATGTTCATAAAAAAGAAGTTTTTATCAAAAACAAAAGACTTTTCTTCTAGAATTAATAAAGAATCAGCAAGGAGCAAAGTGATTCAAACTTCCTCAACACTATTCATGCTCTACAAGTGTCAAGAAGACCCCCAAACTTGAGTAGCAATGTGTTTTTATTTACCGACAAAAGCACTTCTTTCATTTTAATAAAAATGCAATGAAATTTCATAAGATTTCACGGAACTGGTAACTACTCCCTATAATGTAAGAATTCAACCAACTATGCAACACATGGAACCACATTATCACAATTTTATATACTTTCATGTTGTAATAAACTAAACTCATAAGACAACCAGCTTCAAAACAAGAAATGCAGGAACTACTGCAATAAATATCACACATCTCAGAGAAAATCATACCTTATATATATGACCTTATTTTAATCCATAACTTTAAGTGAAAATAAGTTACTAATAAAATAGGCAAACATTGGCATACTACAGCTGTGTGGATAATAGATGATTCTTTTCTCACCTTAAATATCAGGCATATAAAAAAGTTTGTGATTAAACATCTGATAAAATGCCATGTCTATTTACACAACAAAGTTTGGTTCCTCATAGTTATCCTTTATATCACATACTGAGGATATTTAATTAGAATTACTAATGCTTAAGAATATATGAAATTCAATAACAATCCTAGTCACTTTGTCAATTTGGATTGCTTTTAAAGTTCACAGAATATCCACCACTATTTGGATCCTTAGACATTTGGAAGTTCTCAGTTGAAAGACCAAATGGGCGCAGAATCATGTTTCCTAGATCCTTCAATTTACCTGAAATTGAGAAGTCTACATATTAAAAGGTACTTTTTCTTAGACTGCTAATTTATAGATATGAAAACTCACTACTTACCAAGCATCTCTTCCTTGAGCTTTTCGTTTCTTTCCTGGATTTGCTGTGGTAACCTCTGAAATTATATTATAAAGTAAGATAAATTTCATTCTCTGGTGATACATAATTCTTAATAAAAAATATGAACTATATTTACAAAATGAGAAGGATTTAACAGCTTTCCAGAAGAATTGTAGCAATAGCTGAGCAAATCTCAAAGCTGAGAGATTCATATAAGATGCTATACATGTTACTAAGAGAATGGTCTAAGGATAGGAGTGTGATTTTTATCAAATGCAATGAGCTATTATTAACACCATAACTTGAATACAGGAATTAATGACACCTACATCATGAAGATAGACTTTACCAAACAATCACCCCATAAAACAAAGCTTTAACCTTGATGATACACAAGGAATGTGATCTATCTAGTTTCATGGTAATGAAAAGAGTAATGGTGACTTAGCAAGTGATGGCAAGCACCTAGGAGTTTCATATTTTCAGAAAAGTTCTATCCTGAATTCTTCATTGACCCAATCAACTATTCTTACCAATGTAAAGGTACAATAAAGTCATTCAGACTAGATGTAGACAAAATATATGAAAATCTTTGCATTAAAGAAATATTTTCCATAAAACTAATGGTGAAAATTAAAAAAATATGCAACATACATGAATTGCTTCTGCAGCCTCTCGGTGATTAGGATCCATTGCCAAAATCTTCTTATAATCCTCCAATGCCTCATCAAGTTTATCCAATTTTTCTAACGTCTGAGCCTTTCGAGTCCATGCCTTCACGTAGCTACCATCCAATTCAACTGCTTTAGAACAATCATCCAAAGCTGTTTCGTACCGTTCCTGTAAAATGTTTCAACTATTTAATACCTTGCAGGATATTCATATGTGATCATACTGATTTTACTTACCAATTTAATCTTAGCTGCAGCTCTATTTGCATACATGATAGCTCTCTCCTTAGAATATTTTAAAGGACACATCCGAAGGGCTAGAGTGTAGCTTTCAGCAGATTCCAGGTAGTTTCCAGCCTTGAATAGGTCGTTCCCTTTCGATTTATGTTCTTGCGCTTCATCTCTAAGTTTCTTTGTGTAACAAGATAAAATTATTTGTTAGTAAAAATATGCAAGTATGTGGGAAAAATACGGTTTTATCAACTAAGTAAAAAGGAAAGGACTTCCAAGATAATTTCATGGAACATCCTTTTACGTTGCTCATAAGCTTAAAATTGGTATAATATATCTCACATTTATACGTTATATTCATTTTACACAAATGGGGAAAAAGTTAATAAAATATACAACATAAAAGTATAGGAATGCAAAGGAAGAATATAAATTCAATAATTCATCTAGGTCAAGGAAATGATACACAAACTAGAAAAACTTGGGCATGAAATTACTAAAACCTAAGTCAACATTTTAACTCATGGTTCTCAAACAATTTTCCGCAAAGTTTGTGTGTGTTCCGCGAAAACTTGCTAAGATTGATAAGTCTTGTATGATTTTCAGCGCTGTATGAAGTTAAAACATGTACGGAAATAAGGGAATCTCTATTTTGGGAGTGGTTTGTGCAGTCAATAAACCCTTGACTCTAACTTACATCAATTAATTACTCCTAAAAACGAAGTGTTCTGTCAGAGGGAAGTTTGGAAAACCCTACTTAAATAATTCCACTTAGTTTACCTCTTTCTCTTCTTCAGTGTATGAATTCTCAGCTTCCCTTAGTGCATCTTCGTCTATCAGGTCACTCTCTTCATTATTTTGGGAAGGTCCTTCACTGGTTTCACTTTCTTTATCCTCATCGAGATGACTATTTTTACTATCATCATCATCCACCTGCAAGGCTGACTTTTCTAAAGACTTTGCAAGCTCATCCACAACCTCTTCATTAGGGATACTTTTACCGCTAGTGTCTAGATTCGAATTTTCTATGTTGGCCATTTCAATATTTTTAACAAAGACAGGATCAATTTATTGTAGTAAATTCCGAGTCTTTTCTTAGGAAATTTGTTCACAGATAAATGGTCCTCATAGACAATTAAAAAATTAATCGTTGGTCCTTCGCATGTTATCACCTACTAGAGGATAAAAATTCAAAAATTTAAACCATCCATTCCTTTTCATAACATTCTCTAATATCTCAAATTGGTAACTACATATTAAGAATTATCTCCCGTTTTGCTAATGTCTACTCACGGTTACTTTTGTTTCGTTAGTAAAACATGGCTTACAGTTGACTGCCGAAAGCACGTGTGCGCAACCGCGCGTATCTATTTCGAAGTCCCATGCTTTTAAAGTGTAAGTGATCAATGGTCATGAAATCGTCATTTTAAGTTTACTACCACGATTTTTCAATAGAATGGAATGGTTAGTATTTCAAATTTTTGATTAGTTTTTCAAATCTTGAGGCGTTTGAGCTTAGCAATGATGGTCTTGGAACACCTTGTAATGGGATTCAGAGTAAGGACAATCCATATTTATCAATAACACCCCTCTGATTCCTTTTACCGTGCCTCTGCTACAAAGCAGATTTTTAAAAAGTTTACTGTTTAACAGTCTATAGGCGTTTGTCTAATTTAGAGAGATCACCCTCGAGATCCTCCAGTCTAGATTATACCGAAACTACTGGCCTATCATTCCTGTCTAATGGTTTGTTTGCCTTCCATTAGGTTATCAAATTTTGCATTTCATGGAAATGAGTATTTGTCGCTCTTTGATTCGCTTAGCTAGTTTCTCCAATATTGATAAAATTACGGCTGTCACAGAATCATTTGCCGTTTTCATTCTCAAGTAGGCTCCTCTAGCGTATTTCGATTTTCCCTATTCCATTGTCAGCTAACCCCAAAGTTAAAGGGTATCTCATGATCGTTTTTTCTGCTGATAATTTCTTTGATTGTGTCAATGTGGCCCATAATGGTGAATCCCTTGTGGAATCTCGCTTGTACTCTGGGCTGATCAATTAATTTTGTTACATAAAGGTTCGTTCTTAATTGTTTGTTGGGAATTACAATTTTTCTTCAAAAATGTTGAGTGTTGTCCTAGTAAAAGATCATTCGCCTATCAAATTTTGATGTTATAAGTTTTTTTTAATGTATAAGGATTAGTCCATCATTCTTTCATCTTCAATTAACTTTCGGGAAATCGTGAAATATAAAAAAGTATGTTGTGTATTATTAACATGCAGTTAGTCTTGCAGGATAATGTCAGTCTTTCTTTATTTCTCTGTTTTCTGCCCCTTAAAACATTTTTTCATGTATACAATTCATTTGGCTCACTTTGTCAATGCTTCTGTATTTAAGGGAGAGTAAAATTCATCTTTGTTAAACGTCTGTTAGAAATTTACTCCTTCGATTATCACAAAAAAGGATGTTATCTGCTAGCGTACTTTCAAAAGAAAATCAACATATTGTGGTTTTAATATTGATTCAAGATAGTCACAATTGTTTGATAGTTGTCTGAAACCAAACGGGGATGTTTTAATGAAGGGGAATCACGCTGGGCTCCTGGATAGCCAAGTGGGTAATGCATTTGTCTTTGCACTGATATTTCTTGGGTTTCCGTGATGGAAACCCGAGAAGTGAACAGTGAACCTGAGAAATATCCCTGCAGCATATACACCAGGAAAACACAATATCATTTAACTTTGATGAAAGTGGCCTTAGGTTTGATTCCCGATGGGATCCCATGCATGCAAAATTACCTCAGCTGTCACAGCACCTTTAATAAAACTGCTACTAGGAAGCACTGCTGATTTTGGAAAGAACGTTACTTAAGCTTTAGATTGAAACTAAAGGTAACCAGATGCAATCTTTATTACCTTAGCAACAATCATTGTAGCATTCTTCTTAATGCGATACTCATACAAGACCTTTCTTTCAGTTCTGCAACAACTGTCTAGCATCTGAATTTCTGCCAGTTCAGAGGTGCGTCAATTTAGCAATAAATATTTTAAAAGGAAACAAGGATGTACTATCCACAAGTTATTTAGTCAAATACCATGGTTTTCTGCAAGATTCAATGATCATCATAGATTTTCTTCCCTTAATAGCACACCTCAAAGGTCACCATTTGCTGAGTATTTAGTTAGACTAAAGCTACCATTTGGAATTTCCCCCCCTATCATCCATTCTTGTCCAGAAACATAAGTTGGATATGATAAAAAAAATCCAGATGTCCATTTCCATTCACCTACTAGTGAATTTCTTTTTTCTGAGAGTCCTAAATTGTTAACTTGTTTATCTCCTTATTTCCTACCCCCTCTGCTTAATGGTGGATAGCATTTATGGATACATTGTTTTCATTACTTTGTAACCTTTCTTTGGTGTAGTATGTAAGCTGGTAACTTGAAGTTTCTGTTCCTGATGATGGCGTGATCAGCTCCAAAGCCATGGTTGTTTGAAGAAATAATTTTTGGAGAGTAAATCCATGTATCTTCATGGAATATTTAAAATTATGTTCCACCAAATCTCACTTGGGACTATTAAAAATGTATTATGTATTCATGTAGTCCCCATATGCACATACTAAAAAAAACTTACACAGTCACCTTGTGGCAGTCTAGCAAAAGATGTTATGTAGTTGGGTCATTTACATTACAAGTATTCCAGAAGATGATTTAGCGATAGACTCATTCAGTAATCTAAGAATTGAGTTGTATTTTCCTTTTTAGTGGATGAGGTAAATAAATAATCCATAACTCTTGGGCACAATACTTTTTTATGACGATTCCTTTTAATCTATAAATTCATTGTTTATGTATAAATTTGCAGTACTATGTAATTTATAAATCTGTAACATTTTATTGTGGAGAATCAACTTGGGAAATTACTATCAATAGATTCATTTTCTCAGTTCGTTGGGAAATTACAATGAGCACTATTGCCCTGGGCAGTAAAGTGAATTCTGGAATCTCTGAAATCAAACCTACTACCCCCAACTGAGTCTTGTAATATTTTTTTCAAATTATGGTATGTGGTGCTGAAAACTTCTACTCTATCATATGTTAAAGATTTTGGTGTATTCTTCTTTGAAAAAAAAAAACACCTTTTCGATGATTTCTGAGCAAGAATGTCTCAGTCCATTGTCACATTACTCAATTGGCAGGCACTCAGTTGCTGATTACTCAATTGATGATCCATGCTTTCTTTAATCCTCATTCTTTGCTGCAATTGTGCTTTAATTAGTTTACTTCATCTCGTAAATATCTGCAGCTGTTTTTTACAGTGTCATTCCACTAGACATCCTTCATACTTCTACCCACAGCTGTTGTTCATATATCCAATACAGAATCATTTATAATGCCTTTAATTATGTTAGATGATTATCCCAGGCATTTCTCTTCCCCCCCACTCTCCACATTTCTTTATAACCTTGTCATTATCAATCTTTAACAATCTTCTCACTCCTATACTGAATTTTCACCTTATCCTTCTGCAACTTTCCCACTGTCACTCTAGTGGGTTTTATGAATTTACTTTTCATGAATGCCCACTTTCTTCCAAGGTCTACTATAGATACAAACAAATAGTGATCATACCAGCATTCAGATCCCATTGTTCTTGAATGCTTCACCAAGTCTCTCAGCCTCTTGCCTTATAGAACTAAGTCAGTCATGCCCTACACATCTTTGTGCTCTATGCCATTTATACGAACTTTAGAATCCAACTGTCCCAGAATTAATGTGCATGCTTCATCCGCTGAGGTCATTTGATGTGGAACTCCACTGGGAATCTAATTTGGGACTACTTCTACCCTTGGTGAGTATGCTACCCACTTGGCTAACCAGGAGTCTCAAGTAGTCCCTTTCCCTCTCAGATACATATCACATTTTCATGATTGCATGTATGTAATTTACTGTTGGGTGCCGAAATAATTGCATGTAATTCACTCTGTAACCCACTACTTCAGAGCTCTCTTGTCACATAACCATCATGTCTTCCAGTACTCTTTATCCCTTAGATGCATCACAGTCATTTTACAAAACTTAAGAGAGCCGGTAACTAAATTGGTGCTGCATTAAGGAATTAATGAATGCATTAAATTAATAATGCTTTCTACTTAAATCTTGTGTCAATCCATTTTGGAGGGGTAGGTTATTGCTCCATGTAAGCTTTATGATTCTTTGTTGCATAGAGGAAGAGAATCCCATTATTTGATGCATTTCATATTGTGAAAGGCATTTTTGCCCTTAATTCATATTTAATTCCATTATTATTAATTTTGTAATGGTCATAAAGTTTATGCTGATTAGAAATATTATAATAATCCACCTATCCACATATTGATTTTCATATTGTACATGTAGGTTCTTTGAAGTGAATCATTTGGGTTGATGGTTGGATATTTCATGATACACATCAAGGTAACGTTCCTTGAGATGTATACAGCTTTAAAAATAGAGTGGAACTAGAATGTATACATATTCTTTGAGTGCTTGTGTTTTATTCATGCTTCTCAATGTATTGTTTTTAATTTGTAACTGATAGAAGTCTTCTCAAAATTATGCCCAAAGAGAGACAAAATACTTATGAGATAATTTTGTGTTGAATGAAATATCTTGGATATACATGTGATAAGGTAAAATCTTTAGGACATATATTTAATTTGGATGAATAGCTCATTTTTAAGCAAATATGAAATGTGAGTAATCCACCATTAATAATAAATCATTAAAATATTGAATATTTCTGTTACAGTAATCCCCATATGACTGCTTGAAAAATACTTTACAAGGTTTCCATGGAAATCATCAGCTATAATATGGAAGAAACTTGAGTAGTTTTTGAAGAACCAAGTTATATAGAGGTACATAAAATTAAGCTACGAGATGGAATTATTTGCTGCATAGGGTTAAATCTCCAATGTTTATAAAAGGATTTACTTTAATTATTATTCAGTGAACTCCATTTAAATCCTGGGGCTTGGTGAATCATATTTAGTGGATGCTGTTTAACATCTCATCCGTGTTATTATGGCTGTGCAGAAAAGAAGAAAGGGAAGTTTTTGCAATGGATTTTGGTTTCAGCCCTGCCAGCACCTCCAAGGAAGGCAAATGGTAAGCCCTTACTTTTGTGAGTTCACATTTTTATTTCTTTTTTTCCTCATCAAATTGATTTCCAATTTCCTTTCTTTATTCCCTTTTGGCATTAAGTGAATCCATTTGTTTGAATAGTTTTTAAAAGTAGTCATTAATTTTTAAATACACAGGAAATCATTCACAGCAGCCTTCTATAACTATTGGAAATATATGTAAAATAAAATATTAGTATAAATAATGACATTTGACCTCACCTTTACTCTGATGCGTAGAATAAACAATCTGTTATGAACTAAATATGTCTGTGATGTTATGAGTCGATGACATAATAGGTATGAATATTATTTGTGAATTTCCATTGAGGAACATATATTTTTATTCATAATTCCTTTGTTTATTCATTTAATATATTGTCTATTAAAATAAAATACCCTTCCAGTCTCTCTGGTGCATAAATGACATTCTTAATCAGAGATTAAAATTACACAAGAAAGGATATTGCCACATTACCCTCCTTGTGTATTTATGCACTAAAATATTGATAAGCTTTCCATTAGTAACAACAGATCCTGAGAGGTTCAAAGAACCATTATAATTCCTCCTCATCAGAGCACCAACTCAGAATTGCAAGAATTAGCGCACTATAACATTGTGCTTATCCTAGAATCATTTTTAGTTTAACTATAAATCATAGTATGTGCCAAAATCTGGATATTATTCCCCAATATTTTTAGTTATCAGTCACATGTGAATGATTTCCACTGCTATAATGAAAATTAGAAATTTCAATCAAAGAACTGGTAGACTAGCATGGAATATGTTAGGTGTTCTCTATTGACCAACTATTCATCATCAACATTCCCATAATCATTCAGTACCTGATGGGAACAGCATTTTGTGGTAAATTATATTCTTGTATTTTAATATCAGTAAAATAATTATGAATAGAGAAAGGAAATCAGGTAAATAAAATAACATAAAAAAGCTTGAATCACATAATCAGAAACATATTCTTAATTCTCAGAAAGAATTGTTGTCCTATGAGTTATTTTTCTGTTACCACATTTGCTTCATTTTAAATGCTGTTTTCTATGTTTGAAAAATTTTCATGGACTTTGCTCTTGATGACAAGTGTTTCTAAGCCATAAAACATTTTATGCCAAAGTAAGATTGCCTTCATTACAATAAGAATCAGGTTAATAACTATGAAACTACTCTTCTGTTAGATTTGACTACTACTACTCTTGTTAGATTTCTGTTAGATAATTATTTCGATTCCTCGATTGATTTAAATTGTGAAAGAAACATGCATTGTGATGTATTCCAAACCATTATCCAGGTACCTTAATGCATTTATAAATGTTCTCCAGGTGCTGAATTCCTTTCTGAAAGAGTTAAAACTTTTGTTGTGATATTCCAATTATAAGAGCAGGTTATATCATTTAGGAATAATTAATCACAAGGAAACCTCGATCATTTTTCTCGTTGATAAATTTATTTGTGAAATTTAAAGCAGAGTAAAGACCAATAATAACAACAAAAATGTTAATTGTAAATATGGGTTGTCAACAAGTATTCATATTTTTTAGTGAGGTGTTACTATGGATTATACTTCACAGGCAACCTGGAGTTTTTTAAGTATCTGATAGTTGTTTCCTGTTAAGAATCACTAATTCAGTTAACTATGGTGATAGGGAATGTTAATTGGGAATGATTTTTAAAAAGAATTTTAGTGGATATAAGTTCAGAATGAAAGGAAGCTAAATTGTTTAGTGCAATCGATATATACTTAAAATCATGAGTCATTTTTATGTAGAGATAGATGTTTGGGTCTGATTTGTTTTATGACTTCAGAAATTATGGTTTTACTGCAGTATATGCTTCAGAAACTGCAGTATTTCTATGTGCTGTGGAGTATAATATTCTCTGTATTTTCATTAGATACAAGGAAATTCTTCCCCTATTCAATTCCTATGAATGTAGTAAAACTTCAATTTGAAGATGACTCCTTCAAAATGAAAAACTTCAGATAATGCTAATTCAGACAAATGCATTAGCCATTGCTTGATTCCTCCCTTTAGAGCCCCGATAATTTGTATGCAGCTTATATGCACTAATGCATTTGTGCATATTTTTTGGTTATAGGGATAATAATATGAAAAGGGTTCATTCCAAGCTTGCACTAATGATATAAAGGATTATTATGAAAATATATAAATGGTTATGCATATAAACTCTTATCCAAAAGCAATTTAATTGTAAATTAGTACTAATGATTAATAAGTTAAGGAATCCAGAAGGCTGTCTGGAATAAGTCACTGAAAATTTATTTTACTTTAAGAACCAAACATTAGTGGTGAATTACAATCAAGGTACTTGAAATCCCAATTAGAAATGGCTTACTTCAAAAGTTAAGGAATTAGAGGGTTTGGCTATTTTTCCTGATTCTAGTTATTCGTATCAAAATGTGGAGCCTTTCAAGAGTAATTACTTTGTGAGGTGGAATCGGCCTCTGCTTTGAACATTAATGAATTACTAAGTTTGATAAATTTGAGAAGATCAATTGTATAATTGCTGTTTTTGTACAGGAAGTTCGTTATCCCTTATTTATTCAACTCTGAGATCATAACATTTTCTTGCATTTTTCTTTGGATCTATATGTTATTATAGGTAGCAAAGTTTTCCACCCCATTATTTTTCTTAGTTCAGTTTGTTTTCCACATTTTAATTGAATCAAGTGCTCTTTGCAATAGGAATACGGCAGTGCAAAGACAGAGAACATTTTTTCTGTGTGATAAATTATTCCTAAAATTTCTGTTTTTGTGAGCATGGTGGTGTTTATTTTGTTTGATTTACCTCAAGCATTACAATGTATTTAAGACCTGTGTCATTTCAAGTATTCCAACCAATGGCAAAGTTTCATCATGACAGTAATTATTTTATGTTCAAATTATGCCTTGTTCATGATATTGTTTGAAATTTTTTATAATTCTTCACTTTAGGAAGGTAGTTCAATGGCAATTTCATAATTTTTCACGTAGTTATTCTTGAGTCTTCTTAAAGTCTATAATTAGATTTATTTAATTATTTCCTATAATAGTCTTAAATTTTGATGAAGTTCTTATTATGAATATACTAGGATGATTTGTAAAGTTTCTAGAGCATTCTAGAATTTCCAGAAAATTTTATTTATCCCTTTTATGATGCTTTAATCTTTTGTCTAAATTTTGATCAAATTTGAGTTCTCAATTTACTGGAAGAAATTCTGATTTATGCTTTTCATATGTTTAAGGACTTCGTCATTTTAAGCATTCTGCTCAATGGCTAGCTAACTTAAATTGTGATAGCATTTTTTCATGCATAGCTTGTGATATTCTTTGAAATTTATTGTAATTCTGTTGCTTGGTTGTTTATTACTTGCTCTAGTCATTTTTCAATAGTCTTATGTAATTATTCAGAGTTCTAGTTTTCATAGCCCATTGCTTGATATTTTCATGTTTTCTCAGTTTTTAGTTAAGTTTGAGATTTGAATTTACCAATAGAAATAGTGAAGTTTCCAGAACATTCTAGAATTTCCAGAAATTTTGCTCTAACCCTTTGATGCCAGAACAGCTTGAAATTGTAAAGTTTCTAGAACATTCTAGAATTTCCAGAAATTTTGCTCTAACCCTTTGATGCCAGAACAGCTTGAAATTGTAAAGTTTCTAGAACATTCTAGAATTTCCAGAAATTTTGCTTCTTTAACCCTTTGATGCCAAAGCAGCTTGAAAAATTATACTAAGTCCCCAAGGTCATTCAATTGGTTAAAATAATAATGCTGTTTTCTCATGTTTCATATTTTTATTTTTTCAGATCGATGTGTTTTCTGTACTTGTATTCTCAGTGATCTGTCTTTTCAATGGCTATGCTCGGAATAATTTTCACTTTGAATTATTCTGAACATAGCCATTGAAAAGACACTGATCACTGAGAATACAAGTGCAGAAGACAAAATGGCTGCCACAGCTGCAGGAAAAACAATTGAATTTTTGAGCTCCGAGATAGGCCCAGGTTTGACAGGCCCAGGTTTGACGTCCCCTACTGTACCAAAAATTTTGGCGGGTGAGGAGTTGGACATGTTCACAATGAAACTTGAAAAGGTTCTTTCTGACATTTCTTTATTGATCTCTGTAATAAAATGTACACTTCAAATTTTTTACAATAAAGCACATCAAAAATTACTGTTGTCTTTGCTGCATTCCTCCTTACATAAATCCAGCCAAGTACATATTTTACTGAATTAAACCTGCAGTAGAAGTATTAGTCATTAAAAATCACATACGTATTACATTAGAACAATATTTGGTCAAAAATGGCCTAATACAAAAATTAGGTTATTCACTTCAAATCAGAAAGTGGCAACAAAAGGCTCTTGACTATGCAACAAAAGCAAGGAAAGTTAAAACTTCACTTCAAAACAATTTTTTACAACTTTCCATGTGATTTTTACAAGTTTTAAATTTTAAGCATTTTAAATGCTGTTATCTACAATAGTAGAAAAGTTTGAGAGCTAGAACTGAACATTTCTCCAAAAAGGGTAGCATATACAGGTAATGAGTAAAGAAAATTTGCCAAAATTACTAGGTTACAGAAACAAATTAAGAGTGAATTTTTTGTTTATCAAATTCTGTCAAAGAAAACCAAACAATTTTCTGCCAAGGACGAAATTGACATTTTGGTGTACTAATAGTAAATCCAAGCAGATTATGAAATCTGATGTGGGAGTATCAAGCAGATAAGTTATGAATAAATATTAAATAATGAATTTATTTCATCCATCAGTCTAAGAAAATGATACTACATAATTTTCTGCAAACTGACATTTTTGAAAAGAATTGTGCTCGTGACTCGAATTTCACCTAGTAGTAACATTGTTATAATTAAAGGCTCTTCAATAAAATTTCTGTGCAACTAAGCTCATTGTAAGAAAATTCGATATCAAAAGCATAGTAAATTAACTCAAGAATTGATAAATTTGCATGAAATTATGCACCAAAGCATTAGCAGAATGCTAATAACTTTCTTTACGAAGGCTCTCTCTCTGTGGGTTAACTCTTTGGATGAGACGTTCCAAACAACAGATCCGGTTTCAGACAATGCATTCAAGGGAACCGCTACTTGGCAAAACATTCAACGGAGGCGTCGGCGTTTAAATATCGAATTTCAATTCATTCAACGTTAAAACTGGGAAAATCCACTCATGAAGAACAAACATTTCTAAATTTGATTTAAAAGTTGATATTTCGCCTTTTCTGAAAGATATTAGCTACATTGAAAAGAATTCATTAACAGAAATCTAGTAAGTTAATCTTTAGGTTTCGTAACAGTTATTCCGTCGCTGAAATGCCTGATCGAGCAAAAATGCACCAATTGGGATATTCCTCCAGTGTATACCACCATTAAGTGAATAACTGCCTCGAGCTTTAATTACTGAATCACCTCCGACCATTTCATTGCAACGGCGCAATCAATGCGTTACAATATCCTAGCATTGATTAAACCCATAAGCTGAAAGAGCGAAGGAGACGAGGAAATCGATTAATTCCAATGCCTTTTTCTCAAGTTCACCGCAATCTGCGAACGAGAGTCGAATGCTCTGGTTGATTTCCGATACACGTTCTGTTAGGGTAGGTTACTTCAGGGTAGGCTCACGCAACTTTAAGCAAAACATTAAACCGGAGAGAATTTAGGACCAGGAAAAAGTTATTTCAATTTAGTTTGAGTCTGATGGTTAAATACCGAAAGCCCAATGTGAACTCTACGTTCAATTATTGATTAAATTCCAATTCACCACTAACTAAGTGGATAAGCCGAATTTACCGGTGATGCCGAAATCAAACCAGGTAGTTAACTGTATCAAACGTCGATGCATCAAAGTAAAAGAAAAAAATTAACCTTAATAATGAAATCCGAACATAAGTTTCTGGTTAAGAGAAAACATGTGAAATCGAAAATTTCTATTCCTTTAAGAATCAGCTGGTCGAACTAGGTTCCATTAAACAGGACAGCTCGTCCCCGAAGGCATGATCGTCGCTATCAGAATGAAACAATTGGTTGCCTTTTAAAAAGATCTTTAAGATAAAACTGTAACGTTCGGGCAACCAACTAGCAAACTGTAACGGCCTAGAATAGTTTAAATAAAATCCTAGCGATAATATTTTGAACCTGAAGAAATTGCACTGATTAAATACCGTAAAAAATTAAAATACACTACGACCTAAATTAACGAGGAACATTAAAACTTTTGACTGGTATCATTTGTAAGACTTACGAAAAGAGGCGACCGTCTGGAAAAAGGTTTTCAAAGCCAGGCGACGTCCTTACGGCAACGAGGTGTCTTCGATGAGGGTTGAACCGTAACCTTCAGCAGTCAATGGAAAAGAGGACGAGTAGGTGGCCTGCAAACCTTTTTATGCTTACACAACGGATAGGGGTGGCGCTGTAGGAGGGTTGGAAACTACTACTGTGATTACTATAATTATTAATTGATTATAAAATATTACGAGATTAATGAAATCCTATATTCAGTATATGTTTTCAATAGAAAATATTTAGATTTTATTTAATAATAAATTGATTGATTATTTTCTAGGTACTGTTTACAGAATCGTAATTGATTATTACATTGCCAGGTTGAAGAGGTTCCTCGTAGAGCAATGCAATAATATATATATTAAAAATTTGTATTATTATTCTACGAGTATATTCTGGATTTATTTTTAGATTATTCGCCGGGATCGGGTATAGTAAATGACGATGACAGGACCCCTTTTTGAGAGATTAATAGAATTTTCAGTCTCTGATATCAGCCAGTCCGTAATCACCTTTTAAATCCAAAGATCTCCCTGCAAAGAGAAAAATATTGTATTTTCCTCTCAGGAACCAAGAACAAAATAGTCCATATTTATGTGCCATGTGTTCACGGAAACCCCACAAGTACNCAGGAAAAACAATTGAATTTTTGAGCTCCGAGATAGGCCCAGGTTTGGCGTCCCCTACTGTACCAAAAATTTTGGTGGGTGAGGAGTTGGACATGTTCACAATGAAACTTGAAAAGGTCCTTTCTGACATTTCTTTATTGATCTCTGTAATAAAATGTACACTTCAAATTTTTTACAATAAAGCACATCAAAAATTACTGTTGTCTTTGCTGCATTCCTCCTTACATAAATCCAGCCAAGTACATATTTTACTGAATTAAACCTGCAGTAGAAGTATTAGTCATTAAAAATCACATACGTATTACATTAGAACAATATTTGGTCAAAAATGGCCTAATACAAAAATTAGGTTATTCACTTCAAATCAGAAAGTGGCAACAAAAGGCTCTTGACTATGCAACAAAAGCAAGGAAAGTTAAAACTTCACTTCAAAACAATTCTTTACAACTTTCCATGTGATTTTTACAAGTTTTAAATTTTAAGCATTTTAAATGCTGTTATCTACAATAGTAGAAAAGTTTGAGAGCTAGAACTGAACATTTCTCCAAAAAGGGTAGCATATACAGGTAATGAGTAAAGAAAATTTGCCAAAATTACTAGGTTACAGAAACAAATTAAGAGTGAATTTTTTGTTTATCAAATTCTGTCAAAGAAAACCAAACAATTTTCTGCCAAGGACGAAATTGACATTTTGGTGTACTAATAGTAAATCCAAGCAGATTATGAAATCTGATGTGGGAGTATCAAGCAGATAAGTTATGAATAAATATTAAATAATGAATTTATTTCATCCATCAGTCTAAGAAAATGATACTACATAATTTTCTGCAAACTGACATTTTTGAAAAGAATTGTGCTCGTGACTCGAATTTCACCTAGTAGTAACATTGTTATAATTAAAGGCTCTTCAATAAAATTTCTGTGCAACTAAGCTCATTGTAAGAAAATTCGATATCAAAAGCATAGTAAATTAACTCAAGAATTGATAAATTTGCATGAAATTATGCACCAAAGCATTAGCAGAATGCTAATAACTTTCTTTACGAAGGCTCTCTCTCTGTGGGTTAACTCTTTGGATGAGACGTTCCAAACAACAGATCCGGTTTCAGACAATGCATTCAAGGGAACCGCTACTTGGCGAAACATTCAACGGAGGCGTCAGCGTTTAAATATCGAATTTCAATTCATTCAACGTTAAAACTGGGAAAATCCACTCATGAAGAACAAACATTTCTAAATTTGATTTAAAAGTTGATATTTCGCCTTTTCTGAAAGATATTAGCTACATTGAAAAGAATTCATTAACAGAAATCTAGTAAGTTAATCTTTAGGTTTCGTAACAGTTATTCCGTCGCTGAAATGCCTGATCGAGCAAAAATGCACCAATTGGGATATTCCTCCAGTGTATACCACCATTAAGTGAATAACTGCCTCGAGCTTTAATTACTGAATCACCTCCGACCATTTCATTGCAACGGCGCAATCAATGCGTTACAATATCCTAGCATTGATTAAACCCATAAGCTGAAAGAGCGAAGGAGACGAGGAAATCGATTAATTCCAATGCCTTTTTCTCAAGTTCACCGCAATCTGCGAACGAGAGTCGAATGCTCTGGTTGATTTCCGATACACGTTCTGTTAGGGTAGGTTACTTCAGGGTAGGCTCACGCAACTTTAAGCAAAACATTAAACCGGAGAGAATTTAGGACCAGGAAAAAGTTATTTCAATTTAGTTTGAGTCTGATGGTTAAATACCGAAAGCCCAATGTGAACTCTACGTTCAATTATTGATTAAATTCCAATTCACCACTAACTAAGTGGATAAGCCGAATTTACCGGTGATGCCGAAATCAAACCAGGTAGTTAACTGTATCAAACGTCGATGCATCAAAGTAAAAGAAAAAAATTAACCTTAATAATGAAATCCGAACATAAGTTTCTGGTTAAGAGAAAACATGTGAAATCGAAAATTTCTATTCCTTTAAGAATCAGCTGGTCGAACTAGGTTCCATTAAACAGGACAGCTCGTCCCCGAAGGCATGATCGTCGCTATCAGAATGAAACAATTGGTTGCCTTTTAAAAAGATCTTTAAGATAAAACTGTAACGTTCGGGCAACCAACTAGCAAACTGTAACGGCCTAGAATAGTTTAAATAAAATCCTAGCGATAATATTTTGAACCTGAAGAAATTGCACTGATTAAATACCGTAAAAAATTAAAATACACTACGACCTAAATTAACGAGAAACATTAAAACTTTTGACTGGTATCATTTGTAAGACTCACGAAAAGAGGCGACCGTCTGGAAAAAGGTTTTCAAAGCCAGGCGACGTCCTTACGGCAGCGAGGTGTTTTCGATGAGGGTTGAACCGTAACCTTCAGCAGTCAATGGAAAAGAGGACGAGTCGGTAGCCTGCAAACCTTTTTATGCTTACACAACGGATAGGGGTGGCGCTGTAGGAGGGTTGGAAACTACTACTGTGATTACTATAATTCTTAAATGATTATAAAATATTACGAGATTAATGAAATCCTATATTCAGTATATGTTTTCAATANAATTTTGCAGAAAAACCGTTTCATCTTAATAATAAAAATCTTTGACTTCGAGGTGAGTTACAGCAAGTTCCCAACTTTATCCCACGGTGCATTACGGGCAGGCGAGCGGTTAGAATTTAGATCCACTCGTTTTAGTAGCTTATGAGAGTCCCTTGCTTTATTTATTCGTTAATATTCCATAATATGCGGAATTCTTTTATCATCTCACGGGTTATATTTAAATGCTTTTTTTATTTGTTATTAATAGTATATTTCGATAACACTTTTCGTTTTATTGTTTTAATGAAAGAAAATGTCGTTAAATATTTTGATGAAACTATGAGACCTCATAACCAGTAAAACAGAGCATTTAGAAAAATACATTCCGATTTAGTAGCTAGTGAAATCATGCCGTACGTAATTGTGATAACACGACTTTATTTCAGGACGAGATTGAGACTAGTTAGTCTCTTCATCCAACCCTAGATGAGCTCTGCCAGTAATTGTACAAGATTATGCTTCAGGCAATTTGTTGCGAAGAGCGACGAAAGTATCCACACATCGTCTCGCGTCGGAGTTCTTGGAGATCAATATTTATTCGTTTATTTAATCACAAATTATGAGGCCATCTTTAACGTCCAATATTAAGGTTAAGATTTCACATCAAAATTTATCTTTTAAGCAAAACCGTCATCATTCAATTTCATTTCACAATGATATATTGGCTAAGTATACCTGTACCTGCAAGGAAGGGCTAGTGGATCTGAAGGGGGACGATCACTCCTCTCCTTTTCTTTAAATCTTTGCAAAATAAGCAGTTTGGCTAGGACCTGACAAGTAGCTCAAACAGAAATTTCGCAGTAGCGAGCTTTCTTGAAGATTCTTTCGCACGTATTGGATTTACGACTCGACCCTTTTGAGGTTTGAACTGTTTGTGAGAGCGTTTAAACGGTAACGGACGGTACTTTCGATTAGCCATGTGGGCAGCACGTTGGTGTGTTGTTAAAGGTGCTTCGACAGTTTAGGTCATTTCGCACCTACTTAGGCCCCCACCGGGAATCGAACCCGGGACCGCTTTCACTGAAGGGGAACGCGTTGGTCATTTGGCTATCGAGAGCCCGGTAGCGCGTTGGACTTTAGTAAAGGCGGTCTTGGGTTTGATTCCCGGTGGGACCTCTAATGTGCAGAATTGCCGTAGCTATCGAAGCACTTAAAAATTCTACTACTACTGCTACTCTAGTGCAGCCAATAGTAGATAATTGATCTATATCTTCCGATATTTTCTTACATATTGTAGGTAAATGATAGTAGTTTTATATTGAAACTTAACAAATCACCCTCCAATGCTTACCAAAGCTGCGAGTAAGACTTAATTTTTCGTAATATTAAAAAAATTAATTTGCGGAAAGGAAGAATATAATTTTCGTTGCTTCTATTAAAGGTATTGAATTTATAGGAATTAAAGCAATCAAATTTAGATGACCTTGTGAGAAGCTTGACTCACAATCCACATTCGTATTGCCATTTAAGCGAAAAAATTTAATTTTGAAACAGGACGATTGCTTGGATGTTTTTAACAAAATTACATCCGAGATAAGTCAGAACTGGGTTAGGGTTTCCTTCCTTAATTTCGTTTGCGTCACTCACGTGACCTTGGGTTCCGCGACGACTGCACAATGCGAAGATT
>KZ308506.1:162939-193022 GCA_000376725.2 Ladona fulva
AGGGGAAGGCTTGCAATTTCCGATTTACTGTCCGCTGTTCTCGGTATTCGGTGTTACTTCACACCTTCGTCCAAATCACTCAAAACCTCGTCGAAGAGACTCAATTTCGCAGCTCGCTCCTGGTTTGGCTGTTGGGAACGAAATATTTTCTTGCTGCATCCACATCTCGGATGGAGATGGCGTGGACCCTGCTACCATCAGGACGCAAGAATATGACTTTACCGTCTTGCGTCCAAGCATTGCGTGGGGTAGCCAGCTCTTTAGCCGCCTGAAGCACTGAGTTTCTTGTTGCTGTCAGGGATTCTGTTACCAGGATGCCTGTGCCTTTTAACGCCTTTTTTGCCATCCAAACTTGGTGGCGGTCCTGGTAAGATATGAATTTGACGATAATAGGTCTTGGTTTATCGTCCGAGCTGGTTCTTGGCTTCCCCACGCGATGCGCCCGGTCGAGGCAACGCACATCGATTGGGACTTTAATTTTGTCCCGGAAGAGCGTGACTGCGGTTTTTATGCAGTCCTCCTTTGATTCTTCCCGGATTCCATGCACCAACAGACAATTGCGCCTGGAATATTGCTCCAGGGAATCCATCCGCTCTTCCAATGCGTCGCTTCTGGTGGTCAGACTTGCGATTTCACTGAAAACTTTTCCCTCGAAGGCGATAAATCGCTCTTCGAGTGAAATCGCTTCAGAGGACCTCGATGGTTCTTTCTTAAATTTTGCAAGTTCCTCCTTAAATGCCGAAAACTCTTGCTGTAAATCCGTCTGCAGGTAAGCAAGAGTCTTGCGGAGTTCGGCATTATCGTCCTCGAGGTCCTTCTTACGGGCAACGGTAGGGGCCATCGCGGCGAATGGGTGATCGTTAGGGAAGGTTAAAAGGATGGTAATTAGGAGCGAGGAGAGAGGCACGTCAGGCTCCTACGGGCATCGAGCGAAGACTTTATTATTTAAATTGAAGAGCACGAATGTAGTAGATTTATAATGATCGCGGAAAAACGTCACAATCTGATGCTACATTCAAGCTCCTCGTCAGATCCAAGGCAAATTCCTTGTATGTATGTACCAGAAAGTCGCTAAGGGGGGGGGGGGGCGATAGTACCCCCCCCCCCCACACCGGATCTGTCAATACACCCAAACCAACTCAAACCGACCGGGTTCCGCGACCGTTTAATTGCTTCATCGTTCACAAAAGCATAAACGTTTACGTGAATCTATTAAATCTATATGTGCTCTTATTATTAATTGCTTAGTCAGTTATAGCTGAGAGATACCATCGCTCAAATGGCAGACTTTGTTCTCACTCTCTTGAGAGAGTGAGAACTAAAAGTGAGAGTCTGCCATTTGTCGAAGTTGTTGGTCACTCAACTGATAAGACTCGGTTAATCTGAGAAAGTTTCACTGGCAGTGAGGCTTTCGGTCAAAACACTTATGTAAGGAAGGTTTCCATGGTGTAGGAGTCAGATGAATAGTTGTTCTTACAATCTAAAGCAGCTCGGATTTTATCGTCTAGGAATGTAAACCAATTACGAGAAACTATACTTCGATAAAGAACGCCCACGCAGTTAGGGAGGCCTCATCATTAAGTAGCACGTATGAACAGGAAATGTGGAATACTAGTAGGACCTATACTCAAACAATAATTTCCGATTTCTTCTTGGATGCATAAACGTTTACATGCCGTGATAGTAACAGAGTTTTAATCATTTTTACGAAGATTTAACTTTAAGTAGCTATGGTGAATACATTTTGCTTCGTATTTAAACGATATTTATCGGTATTGAGAGTTTGTTGATTTTAAGGGCTTTAATTTACCGCTTCTAGCCCTATATTATTTAAATTTGAAGTTTTGTACCTCTAAATTTTCCGAGTCCGAAGTCGCCTAATTCATAATTATGAACAAGCAATCGTTTGATTCTAAATAATTTACTGATATGACTTTCTAAGGTTTATATAGCCAGGAAGAAATCGCAAATAATAGTGAAAATTATTAGCCATGTCCAATGAATTTTAAATTAATTTTTTTAGTTGTTATGCAAAGCTAAAAAGTCGTGCACGTGCATATGTATTCATACTTCTCAAATTATGTTTATTTGCTCTTTCAAAATCGTGTTCTTGGTTGTCCACTTTCTTCCCCTTTTCTCTTCTAAATATCCATTCTTGTGGCTGGTCATAGAGCCATCGAGTTAGTCGACATGGTCGTGAATGGTGGATCTACCTTTAGATATAGAGGCTAACTGCAAAGAAAGCGAGTTTATTTGACGAATGAGCATCTGTGAGGTATATTCTACAAAAAGTTCTTCCTTTGAAGGTACCGTAACTTAGAGCTAGACTTGTAGACTTGGAGGAAAAAATACAAAAAAGGTTGCATCATAGAGAAATAGAGATTTAGAAATCAAAGACTACAAAACTTGTCCAGGAGTAAACATCTACAGTGATCATAACTTAATCCTAATAAAATGCAAACTAAAAGTTCAGGAAATTAAAAAAGTCAATAAAAAACCGTTGGGAGGAGAGAAATGAAGGCTGAACCAAGGATGATCTTCTGAGGGAAGGTAGAAGAAAACAGAAAGATGGCAGAGATTGAGAAACTGGTGGATGGTAATCCATGAGATGGGAATACTGGAAAGCTTGAGAGAAGCTACAAGCTAAAAAATGTATTGAAAGGAAAATATGGGTTAATGATTCAATCCTATCACTGAAAGAAGAGAAAAGGAAGAGCAAATATTCCTAAACTAAGGAATGACAAAACTTCCACAACAGAGTATGACATGAAATTAACCAAAAGGCTAGAGATGAGTGGGTGAAAGATCTGATCAAAGAAGTGACATAATCTTATTATAGCACAGAGAGATGAGACTTCAAGGAATATTAAGGAAACATCAATGCTGTTCAACACATAAAAGTAAAATCCTTACAGATGACGATTCTCTAAATTATCTCCAAAAACTAGTGTGATCTTTACATAAAGGAAGAAGTGTCCATGGATTTTCAAAAGAACCTAATTGTTCCTGCAACCAAAAATAAGAGTGCAAATTAGTACGAACAATTTTGCAAATTCATCCTGACTTTGCTTGCTTCAAAGATTTTCACAAGAATACTCCATCAGAAAATGGAGTAGAAAGCAGAAGAGTTTTAAAAAGGAAGATCAATTTTAGATAAAAAAGAAGTCAATACGCAATATTGGTTATTTTACCTTAAGACCAACAAAAGAAAAGTGAATACAAAAAGACCAAACAACCCTTGTAGGTCTACAGAAAGCTTTTATATGCATCGACTGGAAAACAGTTCTATGAATCCTAAAAGAAATGATGATACAATACTGACTCAGAAGGTTGTTTTATGCTTTTTATCAGTAACAAACAGTGGTGATCAAATGTGGTGAAAATAATGGAAAGACTCCAATGAAGAAGGATAGAGTGCTGCTTATAATCACTTATATTCTATATATATTTAAAAGACAATAAATGAGGGATGGTTTAGACATGAGCAAACATACAGGAAAGAGCAACATGCATGCTGAGGTTTGGAGACAGTACAGGAATTACAGCAATACTTGCTAAAAAACAAGGAGGCATAACAAGCATTCTGTCTTTAAAAAGAAGAGCATGAGAAGGCACAAAAAAGCTGTGGGAAATCAGGCTATAAAGAGTCAAATTCCATCACTATGCTGCTACTGTGAAGTTGATGAAACATTAGGAATTTTTCGATGTTTAAAATACCCATTAAATTAATTTCTACAGCAACACCATATTCAGACCCTTTATTTTCTTGCTTTGACACTGCTAGATTTCACTGATCTCCGGTGAATGATCAAGTTGGGTGGAAATCCCTTAATCACCATCAGTTACTCTAAGATACATTGAAGAGATCAAATCATATGCAGTTTTTCATCCTTCCTTCTCTATAGTAGTCATAAGCCCTGAATTAACACAGATTATCATTGATTTCCTGAAATGATCACATGGAATGGAGTGTATATCATTTATTCATTCTTTCAATATGGGCAGAGCCCAGTTACAAGGATTAAAAAGTATATAAATAAGAGTGTGGATCACTTCACGATTTTGCTTATCATAATAAAAAGTCTAAGTTTTCACCAAATGTTTTATTTATAAACAACAATCACAATGAATGTACATTAACACCAGTGAAATACCAAATGTTAAAGGTGCTCTTTTTTGTGTTATATCCCAAATAATGGCAATTTTGAAAAACCTCGAAGTACAATCTAATCTTGCTGAGTGCAGACATCCAGAAACAAAGAAAATAAAAACTTTCTAATTGCAGCTCATTTAATATTAAGCCGCTAGACTCTGGGTTAGCCAAAGATATGTGGATTTCCTTACTACATGGTACTACATATCTGTATTGTTTTCCTAAGAATTAAATATTATTATGGATTTCCACCAAGAAAACTGCAGAACAATTCAGCTTTTTAAGGTATGGATGAGGGTCCGAGAAAAAAGACAGAAATCCACATCCACTAGAAGTATCAACATACAGATCAGGTAACCAATCAGCAACAATCATTGAAGCCTTAAAATAATAGTCCTCCAAATACAGGGAAGGGCGATAACAAATACTATTATAAATTTGGGAGTGGTTTTTGACTCATTATTTTAAACCTTCCTGACTGATTAGCATTATTTCCTCTTATTTTTTCTTTTGTTTTAATGATCAGTCTTCTTTCAATTCTTCAAGATCAACTGAGTCCATCTTTTAATCTCTGGAGACTAGTTGGTCACCAATGTAACATTTGCAACAAAAATTGAACCAACATCCAACTCAGACATATAGTTCTATTTCAAACATTCTTGTCCTTGCAAAGATGATTCAACTTTGAATTCTCTTATCTTTTCCATAGCATGCTAATTTCTTTAACAACCTTAATATAGTGGAGTTACGTTTTAAAGGGCGTGGTTAAAAGAAAACGTCAACATCACAATATTGCAAATATTTCACAATGCTTCCTGGAGTTTGGACATATTCAATAGATTAATCACATAAAGAGTAAACATATATTATAAAAGTATACATATATATAAAAGTAACATATATTCTCAATTGATATGCACTCAAACTATGACACCAATTCCTGATTTTACTATTTGCATAATTTCAAAGTGTCTTACATAAAGAGTTCAAAGAAGCTCTGTGGAAAGGCTCCTGAAATGGATGAAAATTAATTACTCTATTGGAATAGCCTCAAACAGTAACACCAAATGGTATAGAAACATGCATTTTTTACAAAGATATCACTAATGATCATTAATTTACTTGAAAATTTCCAGCATCAATGAGAGATTATGATTTAATAAAATCCCACCATTTGAGAAACATTTACTGAGGTCCTAAACATAATCTAAATGTGGACATTTTGCTCCAGCATAATTTTTTTATGCCATTGCCTTGAAGCATTATTTCATACTGATGCATAATGATGATCAAGTGTAGCTCATGTTCCCCAACGCTAAATCATAAGAAGTTGCAACCTTGTTTTATCAGTAGCAATAGTAAAGGAAAATACACTCAAAAACTGGTTAACCCAAAGGAGTGTGGGTGGTAAGCTAATGGGAATTATCTCCCCCATTCATGATTTTGGGAGACAATCTGTTCGCTTACGTCTTAATGAGTAGCCTTAACTAAAAACTAATAGCAAAGTGTATATTTACAATAACTTTAAACTATGGGATTTTTCAAGAAAAAATTGCATTTTGTCAGTTACTTGAAGATAATTTATGAATTGATATTAATTTTTACTTAAAAGATAGATATACTATTTTAATTTGGTGCCCCTTGGCAAGTTAAATCTAGATCTGCCCCACTGCTCAGGGTATCCGTAACTTTCAACCACTTTTTCAACCACCAAAGCAATGCTTTTGTATACCTTCATAACTGACAGTAGCCAGCCCAGATGAAAACAAGTTACAATGCTTGTACATCATTAGGAATCACTGAATGAATAAACGAGAAGATATAATTGGCAAAGAAGCATTTCACAGCTTCTGGATTCAAGGGTTTCGATTTCTCTTGGAAGAGACAGGAAACTATGGAAATCCCAGTTGAGAATCAGTGTTTTACTGAACTGAAAACTCATTTCATTTTATGAGCAGTGGTAGAATTCCAATAATGCAGGTAGAGGTTATCTATCCATCAAAATGAGTGATTTGACCAAATTGCAGACTGCGCAATTGACTTCAGCTGAAATGACCTTTAAAGTTTGTTCTCTCTTACATAATAAACTTGATGCAGAGGGAAAAATATTGTACTCAAAAAGTCAAAACTGAAGTTTCATATTTTTATGGTAAAGAACCTCACTTAATTCACAGATTAACTAAATACTGTGATGGTGGTGGACATGTAAGATTAGATTGATGAAGGATTTTTTTATTGCAATAAAAAATATTGAGTTGTCATCTCCATTAACTGAGTAGATGTTATAAAACTCGGAGTCAGATTGACTCCTATAAATTTTCTTAAGAATATGTTATCCACACAAAAAAGTTAGAAGACAGAAATAGAAGAAATTAATACCTACAATGAAATCTCATTAAGTTACAATACTTTATGTACAATGTCCACCTCTGATGTTGCAAATTCACTCTAAAACTCACAAAAGTAATTTAAGTTTAAACTCAGACATAATAAAAATTTCCTAAATTCATTTACAAAATTATTTTAAGTAGATAACCATCCTTAAGTAACTGTAAACTCAAATTCATACTTTAAATTGGAATGAAAGATTGGTTGGAATGTGTTGAGATATGGGGGAAATGAACAATGATTAAAGAAAGGTAACTTTGCTTTCCAAAAATTAGTAAAAAAGAGTCTAAATAAATCTGATACTTGTTACTATAACTTAGAATTGCCTGCAGTCCATAATTATTGCTAGGCAAGCCAATAATTACTTAATGGCTTGCAGTTGCCAGGAAGGTATTTTTTCTGACATTTAAATACATACCTACAAACTGGCCTGATAATTCAGCTACAAGAAAATAAAATGTAACCACCTTTTTTTCAATGCTTACAAAGATTTTTCTACTCTTCATAAAGATTCGAATGGTTAACCTACCATCAAAATGAACTTCAGATATTGAGACTTATAATTTACATTTCTATATTTACATGAAGAAAAACAAAAGAAACATAAAAGCTGCATGTAATTAATCAATATATGCACACATATGCACTTCCCACTCAACGGAAGCTTATCCTATGATCAGACCATTAAGCTAACTGATTATATAACAAGGGGATGCATGGTCTTTTTCTTTTTTAGGAAAGGTCTAAAAGAATATCTGAAATGGTAAATTGGTTTAAATTTTAAGTGTGTTAATTATTAAATATATTTTGATATTTGATTTTATATTTTAATAATAATAAGTGTTGCTTCACTTAAAGATTTAGAATAAAGGGTTTCTCATGGAGCAGAGCTGATTGTAAATCAGAAGATTTATTCAACAGGTGTCATTAAGTTAGGTGGGCCTGTACTTAAAAATTGTATAATTTTCCTCAAAATTCCACCTCTTCCATAGCTTTGATTAACAAACTACAACAATGACAAACTACATGACTTCATTAAAGAAATTAATGGCGTTAATTCTGTTTTGATGCAATTAACTTCTATTGCTCTGATAAATTCACTTTTCAATTTCATTGGTAGAGAATGGAGGGATAATTGAGAGAAAAGGGAAGTTTCCATCTTAAAAATAAATCAATATTATGAAAATAAGTTTAATGATAAACATACATGATCTTACATAACATACTTTGTCAATATCACAAAAAAAGAAATTCTAAAATAATTTCAATTTCTAAAAGACAATTTTCAGGAATAACAAAATTTAAATTAGAAACATGAAAATTGTAAAAAAATAATACATAAAAAATTCATTGAGAAAGAGCAAAATAACAAAATCTTAAAAGTTTTTCTTTCCAAAAGTATTGTTAGGATATTTAAGGATCAGAGTGGTGTTTCCCAACTGTTTACCCTGCAATGCTTTCATTGCCGCTCCTGCTGCTTTGGCATCAGTAAAATTAACAAAGGCACATCTCTTTGCTTCCAACATGTATATACTTGCAATCTTTCCATATCTGGAAAATTTTCAAAACATCAGTGTAAATTTTTTCAATTTGCAACATACTATTCTGTCTGCAATTGCTCATGGTGCTATGCATTTGCATTAGTTAATCTTTGTATAACTTGGAGCAGATCGATGGTCAGAAGGTATTCCTCTCCTTATATAGGTGATCACCACCTCTCTAAGTTTTTCTTTGAGGGTGGAAAATTAGCTCAATTATAATGAAGCACCTTTTTAAGGTTTTATAAACAAATTAATTTTAATTATGAAATTTTAAATAATCCTTCATAAGATAATGCTGAATATTTTGGTAAATAGAGAGCAAGCTATTTATAAAATAAATTACACAGAAATAATATTTGTCTGCAGTATGCTATGGAAAAAAAAGAAAAAAATGTGATATGTAACAGAAATTTGACAAATAATGGGCAATGGAAATATTACAGTAAAATCAAGGATGGCTTGGATAAATCAGGTATGTATCCTAATCATTTATCATAATTAATTTTGCAGTGATTTAAATGAAAAGATCAAGAACTTTTATTTAACTGAAAAATGTATGCTGTAAAATTCTTCTTCGTGAAATGTTTATTTTATAGTAAGTGTGCATTATCTATGCAATCATCTACAAAAAAATGTACGGAAATTTGGTAACTGTAAATATATGCTTCTATGAAGTTAAAGATTTAAAATACCTCACTCATGTTAATTAGCTAAAACTAATAATTAATTATCCATTAATACCCCCCTCCTAAAATAGTTTAGACTCCACCCAGTTGACTCTGTTGGCACACTTGGCTACTGATTCATTCCTTACAACTATAAGACTTTCTAGAAGGCAATAAATAATTAAAGAATTTTCTTACACTGAAAATAACTTCCTTAATTCCTCTTCTGTAGTATCTTCTACATTTCCCACCCAGAGTGACTGGATACCTCTTGGGTTAGATGGGCTGTAATCATTAATACATTAATAATAAAACTAGTGAATTAGATTCCTTCATAACTGAAAATGGGAAAATTAATCTAACTGTAAACCTACTCCATGAATTTGTCAGTGTATCTTGATCTTCCATCTGTTGAATAGTATTCATCATCATACTCTTCATCAAATTCATCGTCATCAGAATGGTATATTTCATCGCCATAGACCCCACAAGACAAATTATTATCTTTTACAAATTGCATGGCTTCCTACAAAGAAAATATGAATCTAATTAAACTATGTAAACACTTCATATGGACAAGACCATTAAAATGGAAGACAATACACAAGAAACTGAGAATAAAAAAAAAACAAAATTCCAATTTCAATGAGTAAAGAAGTTTTGAAATACAATTCTTGGGCTAATAGAGTTAAGAAAAGATCCCAAAAATATATTCACTTCACTTTTCGAGAAAACTCTCACTGATTGCAAAAAATGACTGCAATTCCCATTAAATTATTATAAGATGAAGACATTTGGTTGAAACCTGTCCCAGAACAAAGTGACTTCATGATGATGATGACAGTAATCTGCTTCTTTAGCAAAGGTTATTAAATAACCACCAATAAATAAGAAGAATTAAAGTTTCAAAACTCCGTAATTATAGATCCATATTTTCATGAAGTAACATGTTGAAAGTAACTTTAAAAATTATTTAAGTTTACCTGATATTAACCTTGATTATATAAAATTATCTCACAATTCCATCTTTACCTCAAGATTAGCACTACAGGCCAATGCTTCTTGAGCTTGCATTCTTGAATAACCTAATTCCATCACCTGCAAAACTTTAATTTCTAGGATCTGTTCAGTGGCTTCTTGACAAACACGGCTTCGCTCCAGCACTTGATTGAATGCCAGCTCAGCCTCTTTGTACATCTATATGATGATAGTATTACAAATGAAATTTGATTGCGAGCCTTTAACTCAAGCATTAATAAAAAGGAAGTGAACATTTGTTTGTTACCTTTAGCCCTAGTAAAGCTTCACCTTTTCGATAGTAAGATTTCAAATTGTTAGGAAATTTTCTTGCCATCTCATTAGCATCTTCTAAAGCTCTGAAAATGCATAAAGAAATATGAATTTCAAAATCTTAAATGAACCTTAATCGCTAATATAATTAAACTTTACTAAATGGAAATCAACTTATGTTCAATTTCGGTCAATGACTAATGTCTTGTCATTTATACTCTTCAGATGTCATCATCACCCAAAACAATCATTTACGCCAAATGTCTGTAAATACTTTACATGAAACATCCATCAATACAAATAATACATGAAATAACACGGCGACCGTAAAAACCGATTCTCATACATCTTTATTGAGGACAGAAGTATATTAAATGAAAAACAGATACCTACTTTTTGTATTCTTTCATTTTACAATAGAAATAACATCTGTTATTCCAGAACCGAGCTTCCATAGGAAATTTTTCAACGCCTGCGTTCAGGATTGTAATAGCTCCTTTGTAATCTCCACCAGCAGCTCTAATATTGGCTCTTCCTCCGATACCATTCACTATATCCTCCATAATTACGAGTTAACTGTCCACTATCTGCTTTTAAAAACGACTTATAGGAGGGGCAAAATTATTTCCGAAAAGATTGGCTTATGTAACAGCAAATCTTTGACGACTTCATCGAAACTGAGAGATAATGGAATAGAAATTTTCATTCATCTGATGAAATTTGCATGTAATGAAGTGTAATTTAGAGATTACATTAATGGTAATTTCATTTCATATCACTGTCACTTTCACCACTTCAAAACAATGCCACAAAAACATCCCTAGAATCACTTGTTGATAGGGTTACGAAGAAAGAGAACACAGGCACATACATAGGACATGCGTGTCTCTAATCACTCAAAATCTGATAAGAAATATATGACATGCGAAATGCTTGCTTCACTAGAGACATAAGATCAGCTCGTTAGGATAAAGCATAGAGTAAGGATATATACGTATCCTTACTCTATGGGTTGAAGCGGCTGAATTGTCGAGGCTTCGTTATTAACGTGTTTTGTGTTTTTTCAATGTTTTCCCGTAAAACCTCGAGTGACGATTTTTGCGAAAAATGTGCATTCTATCCTACAATAGGTTATGAATGCACGAGAAAATATCAAATGAATCTCTGTTTAGTAAATATAGTAACTAGTTAAAGGAATGTGATCGTCTTTTCCGCAACATTTAAGAGCATTAATTGATTGTAATTTATTCAGAAAATAATGTGGCTCAATCATTCCACCCCTCTATTCCGTCTTCGTTCCCCTTCATGGGTTTGACTGGTTTTACCATCGAAAAAGATGGGAAGTTGGAACTGGCCAAATTCAAGTGCCTATAATCTTAAAAATTGAAGGTCAGTGTGGTGCCATTTATTCGGCAGCCCTTGCACTAGAAAATCAGAAACCAGTGTTGACAATTAAAAAAACCATTTTCGGTAGTTTTGTCATACTCAGCCGTAGCGATTCATGTGTGCCCAGCCATGTAAAAAAGGGTGGGTTGATTGATCAGTGTACACTGATAGTTTCTGCAGATCCATGGATTCCCCTCGTAGAGAGAACATGCTTTCCTATACATAAACGTAATTTAATAGTGATTAATGTGCCATATTTGGCGAGACCTTATTTCGGAATAACCCATGCCGTAACTCTGGGGATATTGAGTTAACAGATGTTTCCTCACTGTAGTTGTTAAAAAAATCCATCCCTCCTTTTTATAAGTAATTATCTGCCCCTTCAAACGTAAAACATTTTGTATTCAATTCTTGATGTTATCTTTCCCTCTAAAAGAAATTCATATACTTTTTATATATTTTGGTTTTGCATTCTTTATGCGACCACTTTTATTAGTTTTCTATGCTAAATATCAGATTATTATTCTCAATTCAATTTGTTCATCCACATTCTATTCATACAACAAAAATTTGAAGGAGCAATTAATTGTCTTTTTGTCTTCATTATATTCTCCATATGAACGGATGTCACAGATCTGTGAGCTCTAGAGCTTCCTAAGAACTATGTACATACATGGAAACCCCAAACGTTAAAATTCTGCAGCAAAAAGAGAATGTGTGATGAATTATATGAAACCTCTGGAGAGTAACATTTCTCTCTCCAAACTTTAAGCATATTTTAACCAAAAAGAGTGGAGAATAGTCATGAAATCCCCTTCAAGTAACTGCAGCCACTGCACAACTTCCATGCTTCATGTAAGGCAGAGGTAATATGGCAATGAAAATGTTTCTCTAAACATTAAAGACTACTCTCTGGAAATTTCCAATATAAATATTTATTGTGGCATCATTGTATTTTTATGACTATTTACATGTGAATCAGAGCTACAACTAACAATGTAATTTCATATGCTATTGAAAGTGCAACATGAAATTGAAGAAAAGGAAGCAGTTTCAGTAGTAAAAAATTAGTACATTTTAGGAGTTTTTGCTCAGAGGAAAGCACAAGTTACACTTCCACATTCAACAATATGCAACACTTTCTCAGTTTTCTTGCCAATGCAGTTGAGCCTTAATGAGGGCAAGAGCATCATTAAAAGGTAGTCAAAGGATCATTTGCAATCTTTTATTCATATCAAGTAAATTAATTGCAGTTCAGATATGATTAGAACAATTTGTCCCACTTCATTCAGGATACTATGTTACTGAAAAATAATAATGAGACTAGGCTGATTATCTAACTTATGTACATCACGTCTGCATCACTTAAACAAAAGTGATCTTACAGTAATTATATCCCATGCTTTGAAACCAAATTAATTACAGATCATAAGGTCTTTTTTTCAGAATTCTTGAATTTTATTTCTTCATTTCTTTACAAAAGTTCAAATACCAGCTATATGACCTTTACTCAGTTTTATAATTTGAAAAAATAATTACAGCTATTTGAATGAGGTACTATTTTACACCTATTTTTAACCTTTCAGCCTAAAATGCAATGTATTATTTTTGAGTAAAATAATTTGGATATTTCACACCTTCCTATACCTTTGAAAAGCCCTAAGAAGATGCCAATGAAACACAGTAAGCAATGAACATTACTTTATACGAATATGGATGAACCAGATACAGCAATAATTACCAAACAATCCCTCATTCTGACAGAAAAATTATGGTCAATAGGATTAGCATTTCATCTTATTCTTCTCATATACCATTCTTACACATCTTTGGTAGTGCATTGCACCATATTAAATGGTCAATATTTTAAATAACACAAAATTACATATCCATGTCTATGATATACATCAATCCTGTAAGTTTTCCACATCAATTTTCCCTTCAATGCTTCTTATTTGTTCTGATTATGAGTAATTCCTCAGTTTCTACTGTACATCGTCTTCTTTTTGTATCCATGATGTTATTGCTTTATGGCTAAATAAAACATCAATAATACAACTTATGTGTTAGAAAAATCAATTGCTTTTTGTCATCAAAGGAAAACTGATTACTGTCTGAAGGATACATAACTTCATGCTGGAATAGAATAATAATTTGAAAAGGGATAAAACTATAAAATTTCTGTTATCTTTCCATCAAAACATGACACAAATACTTGCTTTGCTACACAGTAAAATCTCAAAAAATAAGCACGTCTATTAAAATGAACAGCAATGCTTTACTGAAAAATTAGTCAAAGTATATGATATAATAACAAAATTAGAACATGTTCATCAAATTTCCAGCCAAGATGAGACTAATACTAAAAGGGAGTTTAAAATAACCAATGCTGAAAAATATTTCCTGATTGCACTGCCTTGGTTGCATATAAAGTAAAAGGATATAAATAAGTTTTCATCATATGAAATGAATCCCTTCAGTCAACTGAGTATTCAATCTATAAATGAAACATACACTCAAGCTCAATATTATTTACAAAAATTTACAAAATTAGGTATAATATGAAAAATATGACTACAATACATTAATAAAAACATGTATAGTAATACATAAAATGTTGACAAAAAGGATAATCACAGCCTGATGATTTTATGGTCAAAACAAGAGAAAGAACAAGTAAATTTTATACCACTAACAATTGATTTAGGAAAAAAGGCAATAGAATGACAAAGTTAGAAGCAGATCCAATTTTACCAAAAAGAATGTTTAAATTCATAAAGGTATTCCATTTTTCATTTTCTGTAGCAATAGTAGAGCAGAGAAATATCACAGAACAGTAAAATTAGGTGATTTTTACGGCAAAATATCATAGCCAAGCAATTGTCCTAATCAAGCTCATTTAAGAACACCCAAGCTAAATCACTTTTTATAACCACCACCCCTGCCTACTGTTTCAGGTTTTGATGTCACTGTTGGTAGCGAGGATCTAGACTTTTGGGATGCACTACTCAGGGAAGGGGCCGTCCTATGAGGCATCACCTCAGATTTGGGAGTGATTTTACTCCCTGAACCAGAATCTGTCCCCGATTCAAACTTTTGCTGCAATGATGCAACATGAGATGGGCGGTTTGAAGCATTTGATTTGGTGGCTACTCCAGGCCTGACAGCTACTCCAGAAGTAGGGCCTTTGGCAGTGGCTCCTTTAGCGCTTTCAGCTGCTGTCCTAACTCCTCTTCCTGCTGCAGGTAATGTTGGCTTTGGGGCTGGTCTTGGCTGCTGCTGTCTTGTTAGCACTGTTCCCTTACCAGCTGCTCCTAATACTACATCAGGGGATTTGCCAATGTTTGAGGCAGAATTTGGAGTACAAGTGTTGGATGTAACTAGATCTGGACCTTTGCTCCCTGAAGATGAGGCAAACCCACCATTAACACAATTATTTGTATTTTCTGAACTGGTCTCTGATGGAGACTTAAGAGTTGTGGATGATATTGAAGGGGGTGATGCCTTGGGAGGAGAAGTAGTAGCTGGTGCAGACCTGGAAGGGACAGCTGTTGTAGATGGAGGGTTTGAGGCTGATCGATAGCTTGCAACAGTGCCACCTGACCTCTGCAATGAGGAACTGTAAGGCTTGTAGGTATTGGCAGATGTCAGAGTAGTTGTGGGAGGTGTAGGAGACCCTAGAGTTCTGAGAGGACCCTTGAATGTGCTAAATGGAGCTTCTCCATTTTTATTTGCACTCTCTTCATTTGAAGAATCTTTTACAGAATTAGGAGAAGATTCACCTCCTTTACTAGATACATCAGTGGATTGTGGGGATAAAATTTTTTTACTTAATCCACTGCTGATTTTTGATACATCGCTTGATTGAGGGGATAAAATTTTATTATTTAATCCACTGCTGATTTTTGATGCATCGCTTGATTGAGGGGATAAAATTTTATTATTTAATCCACTGCTGATTTTTGATGCATCGCTTGACTGAGGAGATAAAACTTTATTGGTTGATCCACTGATGATTTTATCTTTATTAAGAGAGTTACTAGCTGCTGATGATGACACTGCAGGAGTGGTGCTGGTTTGATGTTTGCTTGTCAGCTGCTGAGGTCTTTGAGGGAAACCTATCTTCAAAGGAGCTGCTGATGCTGTAAACTTTGAAGCGTTTGGTGCAGGTAAAGGAGGAGCTGTGGCTGAAATGTTAATGGTTGATGTTGGATTATTTGGCTTACTTTTGGTTTCATCTTTTGTTGGAATTGAAGAAACAGGGGATACTCTAGTAGAGATGGAAGAAGATAAAGCTGGCGGTGAACGTAGTGTTTTTGGTGGTAATGCAGCTGGAGCATTGGGAATCAATGGCTCGGGACTGTCAACATTAGAGTAAAATGTGGAACCATTAGGTTGAAATGATGTAGAAGAAGAGGGAGTATTCACATACATACCCTGAAGGTTAGGGTCATCATCAACCTTATCAGTTTTGAAAGTAACAGATTTTTCAGGTTTATTTGGTCCACCTTTCCCATTTGCACCAGCTGCCTTTGCTTTCCTTTCTGCTTCTTCCCTCTCTTTTCTTTCTCTCTCTTCCTGTTTCTTTTTCCTTCCCAAAGTAGAGGTGTATATTGATTCTATGTTTCTAGCTTGTATCTCAGATACTATCTCTGATAGTAAACCAACTGACTCACAGCTCCCCTCCAATGGCCTTGGAGACTGATACTCATTAGCAGTGGGTGATGTATATCCACTATTGATATTTGTTGGAGATTTTGCACTGTCACTGACATCATCAACCTCTTGTATAACAGCATAAATGTTGTCTGCACTGGTTGGAGATGACATAGAATCTTCTTCTTCTATGTGCGCAAGTGGGGCAGAGGGTGCAGGAGCCTTGCTCCGCCCATCTTCAGCTGGTTTAAGACTCATGCAGTCATCATAAGCATGTTCATTTTTAGATGATGGTGGATTTTGATAACCTGGTAAGCCAGGAATAGAGTGAGATGGATCAGTTGGTTCAATGGATGAAATGTTAGGTGGAGGGGGCCTTGGAGGAGGTGAAGTTGGCCTTGTTCCTATACTCATTGCTGATGGAATACTGGCTGGTCTAGCACCTCGCATTGACCCAAATGAATGGATGGCAGGGCGATTGGTTACAGTGCCATCTCTCATGCTCCGTGCTCTTGTGACTGTAGGCTTGCCTCCTGTCAGATTTGCTGCTGCTTCACTTACAGGAAGTACCTGTGGTAGAAACATGTCATTCAACAAATATAGGAGATAAAATTATAAATGACTTAATTAAACACAAATATTCCTTGAGTCTTTAGATTAATCATTAGTTTATGCAACTTTTCTTACCCTTTACCAAAGTTTAAGCCATTAAGAAAAGGTTTTCTATACATCACTCAAATATTTTTCTAACACTTCAGTAAGAAAGAGCACTGTGAAACTACAATTTACCTTCAAATGTCTTGCAGCTTTTAGATATTAAGAAGTGTATTATAAGAATGGAGATAACTAACATTTTTTCTAGTTTCATATGTAATCCAAGGATTACTCTTCTTGTATATTTTGAATGCTTTCTGATCATTTGTGTGTACTATTACTTTGATGCAACATGATCTCAGCAAAAGACTAAGAAAATACTTAGTGTATCAAACAGAACAATTAAATTATTAATTTAAAGAGTTTATAAAAATATTTCTGAAAGTGGTAAATCTATCATATACCTCTGAGATCTCTTCATATTACAATTTGGATAAGCAAATTGTGTCTTACGATATTTTTCTCAAAAGTTTTTGTTCAAAAAACTTCAGAAATGCTAATCTAAAGATTAGCTTAGAAGCAACAAATAAAGAAAATAATTTAAGGTTATAGTAATATAATACAACTTAAACATTAATAAAGGACATTTTACATACTTCATTTACAAAATTTTCTTCTAAAATTTGCATAGCTTATAATTGTTTCTTATTTATGGTAAAGAACCCAAAATTTTTTACGCATAAACAGGTTTCAAGTGAATTGTTTGAGACTCAAATTTAAAACAGCAACGATATAACTGAGTAATATGAAGGAAAATAAAATAATAGCTTAAAGTATTAAGTTAAAGCTTAACTTGCTAAAAATAACACTGATATAAAAGAATTGAGAAACTTTGGGTAGGGCTGGTAAAGAATTATTAATTACTTTAAAAATTAAACAGCGTATAAATATACAATTAAAATGGGGTGAATTTGGATGACATGTTTTTCCAAAATATGTTCAATATGTTCATTTACACTCACCAGATGAAATATCTGTAAGAACCCAAATCCCATGTTATGTTTGTTTCATGATCAAACATCAGTTAAGGATATAAATGTGTCATCATAAGCAATTACAAGTTGACAAACCATGATTAAGATATTATTGTAAGACTAAATAATGACACGAAAATATAAATGGTACCAATCACTAACATGTAACATGATTGATATGAATGAAATTCTTGTTAAAAGATTACAGCAGGAAATCTACAGAAGCAATAATTTGTACATGATTTGCTGGTACATAAAAATGTGAAATTTAGTATATTCTTGTTTATTAATTAGGTTTGCTTCTAAATTGGTCTAATATGCACTGAACTCCTTCCTAAAATTGTGATCATTAACCCCCTCCCAGCAGGGCTGGCCTAGAGGAAGGCTTCGTGGAAACCTAGCATCCAGGCCCCCAGAGCTCTGAATTTCTTGCTTACTACTTCATGACTTGCATTCTACAGCATAAGAATTATTCATTATTTTACCCTATTTCTAGATAAAAATTCTCATACTGTTCTATGTCTTCATCAATTGCTAATTAGTTCAAGGGAAAGATGTAATAACAATGTTTTTCTATTTTCATAACAAGTAACTTGAATTAAACATGATATTACTTACATACTAACTCATGCTTACTAACTTAGGATGGATTTTGGTTAACTAAAGCATCCGACCTTGAAAAAATTTACTTTTCTTTCATTTACAGATGTCCTACAGGGTAAGCCACTTGTGGAAGGATGTAATTCCATTTCTTGAAATTAGGCATTAAAAATAATAATGTTAGTAAATCAGCAACCTTCACTGATAACCATAGATGATACTTATCCTTAGTCTTTGGCTTTTAATAAGTAAGCAATGAAAAGTGAGTTAATAAGGAAGCAGAAGAATCATTGGTCAAGAAATTATTAATTTCTGCAGAATATTTTCAAGTAATGTTCAATTTTAAATTAATTATTTCATCAAAGTCACTTTATAACCATCATAGATTACCTGATATTGCAATTGCTCTTTTTGTCCATTTTCCAGAAATCGTCACTGGTTCTGAGGCAAGCTGCGAACCCAGGTACGGAGGGCCTATTCATCCCAAATTTGCATAATATTACAGAATTTCAAATAGTGAATTAGAAATTAAACCTATGAGGAAAAAGTTGATAAACTTGAACCTGACCAGTGAACGCATACTTATAGTTTCCAAAGTTCCTGCATTATTTAAAGGAAAAAAAACTATGAAAAAAAAGAACTGAATATATATATAAAAAAATACCATGGAAACAAAAATGGGATGATCCCATAAAAAAATCTCACAAAATGTGGCATATTGTATCGATTTTGGGTTGGAAAAAACATCTACTTATTTATCCTTATTCACCCCATTTTTTAAGCATAAGAAGATTAAAAAAAGGAAAGGAAACTGTTAAGATTGCTTTCAAAATATTTCCTTTAAAACTCTAATATTTTTACCTTTTGTGGAATTTCAATCTCTTGTTGTGGAATAGGATTGGAAATGCTCAAATTTCTTAGGGCTTGTCTATCCAACACTTTGGCTGCCTTAACTGGTGCATTAGGTTTCGGTCCTGCTTGATGATTGACTGATTGACTTCTTCCCACTTGAACTGGTCTTAATATGGATGCAATTCGTGAGAGAGCTGACGAACCCCCAGATCCACCCATGGGTGCGATTGTGTCATGAGAGCTTACAGTCACCTCAATGGGTTTCAGTTCAACAGGAGAGGACATAGGCCTTGGCTGCACCGGAGGAGCCTCAGGTGCTCTGCGCTGTGGTTTGAGAACATCCACCATGGGAACTTTGGCCTCTTCTCCCATAGCACTGGAAATGAGTTCTTTGGCAGTACTTGAAGACCTATTAAGGATGGGGTTGCTAATGATGGGTCTTTTATTTGCTGTGACTATGGAGGTGGAGGTCACTGGGGTTGCCACTGCTGATGATGCTGGTGTAGAGCTGACAGCAACAGGAGGTGGGGGTGCCATCCGGTGGGGGGGTACTTTGGGATCTGTATTATTGGAAGCACTTGCAGCTGGAGATATGGGAATTGGTGGGGCAGGATTTTTGGGTAATATGTCATCAGGAGGTGAAGGAAGCTTGGGCGCAGCCAAGGGAGTAATTGTGAACCCTTTGTGTTGGCCAAATAAGTTACTTTGTAAAGAAGTAGAACCAGGAGGTAGAAGGGTGGTAGTTGCACCATCCCCACTGCCACTTCCTGGAGACATTGGAGAGGAGGGTTCCACCAACACTCTGACTCCTCCAGCACCTCCTCTCTTGTTCTTCTCCCTGCAAACCGATGACAACAATCAGCAAGCAGAAGATATATACAAGCAAGAGGGAAAATGAAGCAATAATATTAAGTAGATTCCATAAAGCAAATATATGCACAAGCAAGGTTAGCAGAAAACATGAATCAAATGTTGCATGCACTAATTCTAAGCTTTTTATATACAATATTCACATCTTTAGAAAAAAAACCAAAGATGTATTGTAAAATTAGTTCTTTTATTAATTTAAATCTACAATTGCTACAAATAAGCAAGAGACATTAAAAATGTGATATATCACAGAGCAAAATTCAAGTTACAATGAAAATTAAAGCACAAATTAAATTACATCACAAATAATAAATCACAAAGGATTTAATGGGAAGGAGGAGGAGGGGGAGGAGGTCTGGGAAATTTACATCTCATTCTGACTAGATCTGGTTCTTCGTATAAATGTTCATTGTCAGGAAGGTCATATACATGGTTTAGATCAAAATCATCAATTGGTGAACTAGGTGTTTCTACAGCAAAGTCTGAAGGTTTCTTTATTGCTCTAAGAATAGGAAATTTTGATGGAACACGACAGGAAGGGATAAGCTTAGAAGCACTGGAGGATTCTCCTGCGACTTTTGTGGGTGCCCCATTAAGACTAGAAGATATTTTGGTTGAGGAATGTTCATTAATTTTGGAAAGGTTGGGTTTCCCAGATATGTTGGGTTGTGTAGGCACAAAATGAGGTTTGTTGACAGGAACAGGAGGTGGTTTATTTGGTAATGGTTGAGGATATTTCCTCTCTTCAAAATGTTGAGGCAGATTATTTCCAGCACCAAGGGATGATGGCAGATTATCCAAGTGAGGTGAGCTATGATCTACGTCATGAGATGCTTTCACCTGATTAGCATGGAATAACTGGTGTGTGAGTGGTAAGTTACATTTATTAGGAATCGGTGGGGGTTTCTTCTTCTCAATAATTTGGTAAGGCATATCTTTTTTGATGGACAAAGAAGGATTATTGCTTCTAAGGCTTGTTGAAGGACCCTTCACCAATACTGTACCATTTGATTGCACCTCTTTGGCTAAATTCCAGTGGAGATCTGGATTATGAACCAAAGCAACATTTTTATCATTTTTCTCCTGAGATCTGTTTACATTTATCACAGCAATACCCAATTTCTTTTCCTCTACTACAGTAGGAGATTTCATCAAAGGTGCTGAAATCTCTAAAGATTTTGAGGGGATTGTATTAGTTGAAACATTATCAGTTTCTCTTCTTGCACCATTCAAAGAATTTAATTTAATGCAATGAAAGCACTTCCTGATTTTCTCACAGAAGCCATTCTTATTAGAACAAAATCCTTTAATACCCTTTGGATTACTGCAAACAGCATGCAATCTACCAGTCTTTGAGGCACACAATCTACTAACTGATTCAAACCAAGAGCAATTCCATCTGCATAAGTTAAATTTTACATACTGTCCCAAGCCATCTCCAACTCTTCTTTCTCCAAAACCAAAAGCACCTCCTTTTTCCCACCAACTCTTGATTCGTGGACGAGTGTAATAAAGCATGATTGCTAAAATCGCAAGCACTGGTACAATGCCAAAGAAAATAACATAGAGGGCTGTCATCATCTTTCGGCCAGCTGAAATAATAGAGAATATTTGGAATAATAATATCAGCCTGTATCAACCTTTAGGCAATGAATATGATATCTTTCATTGTAAAATTTACCACAATTACTGTCAGAAGTTGCAAGTTAATGATTATTACCAAGTGTTAGAATTTTTAATGTCACATAATTTTGAATAAAAATCAAAAGAATAACAGAAAAAATCTGAATTTAGCTTATAAATTATAACATGTTTTAATTTTTTCAGCACATGATACATATATTTCCTTTATGTACTGGATAGCCAAAGAAACCCTCTAACTCGATAATCAAACATGTTCTGATCTGGCATAAAGTATTAAAATATTTGATAAAGCTCTCTGTTTATAATGATAATGAAATAATTAAAGGGATTCCTTCTCAATATTGCAACCTACTGCTAAAATTTTCAAATATTTAAAAAATGAATTTTACATTTCATGATGTATTTCCATAGTTTTTCCTGAGACTTGAAGATATTGATTAATAAGATGCAGTAGGAAAGCTTCTCTTATAGAATGGCAGTCTAGAAAGCTTGCGATCTTCAATGACAAATTGTTATAAATTAAAATGACTTACCATTTGGATCTGAAGCCGGCCCACTATCTTCACTTCCTCCAGGACCAGGATAGTCGCAATAGGGAGGGGCAAATCCCTTCTTACAATGGCAGTGATTTTTGCTGTTACATACACCATTTCCACTGCAGCCTTTTGGACAACCCTTACCATTTGCTCCACCGGCAACTAGTGACTCAACTGGAAGGCACTTTTGATTCACACACATCTGAAATGGAAAAACAAAATTTTTTCTCTTAAAAAATCCAATGAATTACATTAGATGACCTCTAATTACATTAAAAATTAATGAAAATTCACAAAAATTGGGTGTACAATGGCAGTTTTGTAGATCATTATTATATAAGTAGATTATGTACAGAACTTAAATAGCAATCTACTCATAAATGCTTTAAAACTTCAGAAGACTACCTCTTGCCCAAAAGAATTGTTTTAGCAAAAGTAATACAACATTTCGATGTTTGGCCAATAATGTATTAATTTTGGCATTTGTTGACATCAAATACATCCAGATTCAATCTGTTTCACCACAAAATTTAGACAAAGTTTGTAATTCACAATTACACATAGTATTCTTAAAATGATATCAGAGAATTTTACACTAAACAAAAAGTGATAATGAATATCAGAAAGTAAAGTTTATGCAATTATGTTTTTCAAAAAATATTTTAAATATAAATTAGAAATTATATTAGTGAAAAAAATTAGTGAGCAATTAGCAAAAACATTTAGCAAATGTAATATCCTTAAGAAAGAAGTAAAGCAGTCCTGTAAGCACAATGGCATGTAAGAATCTTTCTCAGGTTTCCAGCTAAGCTTCTTTGATCCGTGGTATCGACATTTCAGTTGCATACTCTGCAGTCAAAATACCAACACCATTAGTCAAAGCAACCTGGCTTGAAACCTGAGAAAGATACCTGCATAATACATTGGAGTCATCAGGAAGATCACATGAAGTAATAGAATACAATCCTCTGAATGAGAATTTGAGAATGTACCTCTTTTTATAAGATTAATGGAAATGGTAATTTCATGAGTGACTAACCTTTCCTGGTCCACATTTAGCTCCATCAGGAGCCAACCCAGGGTCTACTTCATTGAGACCTAAATCAACAATTGCTGTACGACATGGTATTATTGACCCTCCATTGTTGATGAATGAGTGAGATAATATGGACACTGATTCCATACCAAATTCCAATCGTTCGTTGTAATGTTTACAGTGAAGCATACCACACATTACATTCCTGGGTGAAACAAAGATAAATCAAGATCATTGTAGTATTAGGATTTTATAAAATTAAAAATTACTAAAGGCCTTTTAAAAATAATTCCCAGTAATAATAAATTTTACTTATAAAAAGTTGAAAAACATGGCCAGAATCTCATACAAGGTAATGACCAAGCCAAGCAGAACTTAATGAGCTGGGTCATTGCACCAACTTTCATACCATCTTCTTGACTTTTCTAAATCNATTTAGAAGCATAGTAAGCTCACCCTGAGAATCCTATTGAATTCCTGATTATGAAAGATATGATAAGGTGTCCCTGAGTATCCTGAAATACAACAGTTTTATGAATGTATTGAAACAAATGAAATTATTTATTAAATTACCATAAAATGGATTAAATTCAAATTGTTATCTTACCACAAGTGTGATTTGCTATCAAATCGGAATGCTTATATAGAAAATGAGCATTGTCATACTCTTCCTCCATGTTTTCTCCATCTTCTTCTGTGTATCCTACTTGAGAAACTGGTTCCAGGTAGTGCAATTCATGGCCATCATAAACTACACCTCTGTATAGATAAAAAAAGTGACTTTAGTTTAGATCATGACCAAAGATTATATACCTTAGATTACTCCTAATATTGTGAGGAATTTAAGGCAACAAATTTGAATTATTTATTTATTTAACCCTTTTGGCAAAGTAAGGACTCTGAAATGGGCCTCTCTTACACCTAACCTCTGTATTAATTTAATATACTCATGAAACTCATAAATATAAATAAAACAACTTACAACTACTCAAAGTAATAATGATCCAACTAATTTTTCATTAATCTGAAAATGATATGCCACAGTTACTGCTTTTAAAAATAATTCCCAGTAATAATAAATTTTACTTATAAAAAGTTGAAAAACATGGCCAGAATCTCATACAAGGTAATAACCAAGCCAAGCAGAACTTAATGAGCTGGGTCATTGCACCAACTTTCATACCATCTTCTTGACTTTTCTAAATCACATTAAAAGTTACCAGCATACTGAAATTCTTTTTCTTCCTACTTTGAGATTTGCAATCACAAATCAGCATACCAGTATCTTCAGACATCAACATAAAAATCAAACATATGACAACATTAAATATCTCACAAATATCAAATGCACACAAGTGATATTTTACTAAAAGTCACCTCAAGCAACTTGTGACTTATGAAAGCTAGAAACCTCTCAATAATACAAATTTAAATGGACAAAAATTAGTATGGACTCAACCGGTGAAGACTTTACATGCAGAAACAGAAATCAGAATTTTTTGTTTACTTCCTTAAGCCCTGCATACATTGATGGAACCATTCTTAAATGGTCATAATTATGGCAGGGAGAATTAGAAGTTAATCACTTTGGATTTAAATGGGTTCATATTATGATAAATATGAAGAAAGAATTTAACACTTTCAGAGTGAGCTTTAACTTAAAGAGTACTCCAGTAGCAGCATTCTTATTTTACTCTCATTGGTGATTTATCTTCAAAAATGCTGCAAAAATTTTAAAAATTACAAAAGAAAAACAGCTTTTGCAGAAATACAGTCATGACCTTTTAGAACAGCATACAGGTCATAAATTAAGTCTCCAAGAAGGTAAATCACCCAAAATAACCACCTTAAAATAACCAATTTTAATACCAACCACTGTGACAGAGTGGTTGGTGTTAATTCAGCAATTTTGAATTTGATCATAGAAAGCAATTCTTCATATAAGAGGCAATAGGACTGTGAATGATACTCACTCATCTCTGCACTTGTTATAAGACTGATTCAATCTGTTATAACCACAATTTCCATGTCTGCTTCCTTTCGTGTTCATATTGTAGCACTGTTCATCGGAGCTACTACCTGAAGGACCCCAGAGCAGACGGCATTGATCACTATGTGTTCGACATGATCCTTGATAACAAAATGCCTGCATAAAAATGGGACAAGATATTAGTAAGGGAACAAAATCCTGCAGTTAAAAACTTAAAATCTAATTTTCAAGTGTTTATGTTTGATACATTCAACAAGTTTTTGCAAAATTCGAAAGCCAACAGAGACATCAGTTTAAATACAAGACTGTGATCATCTTACCTTCCCATGATTGCATGTTTCTCCATCCATCTTAAAGACATCTGAGGGACAATACTCAGACTGCCCAGTACAGTACTCAGGTAAGTCACATTCGTGATTGGCTGATCTGCACATGGTTCCAGCAGACTTAGGTTTACATGTCTTGTGAAAGGAGAAACAAAAAAATGAGTAACTAATGCTATTCTGACAAAGGAACACTTTTAAAAGTGACAAAATGCTGTGAATCCTTCATAAATTTTGAGAATTGGCAAATCTTTTGAAATAATTTTCACAAAGCACAGGTACTAAAGGGCTTGCAGTTAATACATGAATTCACAATTATCCAAGTTTTGTATGGGTATGGGTAGGTATGACCAGAAACTTCACAAAATTCCATTGACATAAATGGGAATTTGTGAGGAGAATGAATTGAATTTAATAATCTAAATTTGATCAATGTGCTTTATCAGAATTGGAGTTCATTCTAGAGCATAAAATATTCCCAAAATTACTTTATCATAAAAATGGAATGAGACCCATACATTCCATAGTTTCATGAGCATGAAACAAAAATGTACCTTTAAGTCACAGCATTGACCTGTTGCACAAGAAGTGTTTGGCACAAGCATGCAGGTCTCAGCAACACAACAAGGATTATCACAATGCTGAGGAAGGCCACAATCACATTGTTCTCCAGCCTCGACAAAACCATTTCCACAAACTGGACTATCAAATAGCCTAGAAAGATAAAAATATTCAGATGAAAATCACTGAAGAAAAATAAATAAAGAATCTTTATCACATTGATAGAAATGGTTATATATTCATAGAGTAATGGAAAACTTTGACCAGAAAAATGTCAGCCTAAAATCACCATAAGATATGAAGAAAGAATGTCTTTATAATCATGTATCTGCAGGAACTTTATTTGAAAATATGATGAGAGGAAAATAAAAATCAGTTATTTTCACAAATATGTAACTTGAATAATAACTGAATTTAAAAAAAATATGTAAAACAATTTCTCTTAAAGCTAAACTTCTCTTTAATTATTTAATACCATGCAAAAAATTGGCACACTTCATTCTTTCCACATTCTGCATATTTTGTATTNATTATATAATAACATTTAGAAGCATAGTAAGCTCCTTGGTGTATTATTTAAAAATGTTATGAATTCCAGCATTAAAATATATTTTCATTTGAAAATTTTTTCATTGAAAGTCAATAATTTGATGCGTTAATTATAACAATCATATCTTTAAGTGTACACATAATATTTGCAGCTAATGTTAATGCATTAAAGACAAATATTTCAAAACCTTCCAATTTAGAAATCATTAGCAGTAGTAGAGTGCATTTGAGTGCAATCAAGTTTTCAACATCTTCATACATATAATACACAGTGAATACTAGGATGATTATTCTGGTAATTTTAGGGATTAAATAGTAATAATGATCCAACTAATTTTTCATTAATCTGAAAATGATATGCCACAGTTACTGATAACTTATATTTGAACTGACAATTGTAATTGTTACACTCAAAGTTCAGATATGATGGCTTGATGGGCACTTATTAGCTAGTGGTTACGTAGAAAACAACATAGAGTGGTTCAGTTTAGTGGTTCTTAAAACATCCTTAGATGTTATCCAAAATATGACCAGTGGTAAAAAACTGGACTCACTTTTCAGGCTTATTCCGAAGGCAGTAATCCATCCCATGTTCAAATGCTAGGGCCAAATATTCAAGACTACAGGAGCTCCAATGTATTGGACTCATTGCACTGAGGGAGAGAAAAAATACAAATATTAAAATAAAAAATTTATAAGCAGCTAATGCATGGATTTTGAGCTTTTCCATGAGTTTCTTTGTTACCTTGAGGATGGTGCCATTATGCATCTTTCTGATGGACAAACACATTCAGCGCTGTCGTGTTCCATACCAAAATTGTGGCCCATTTCGTGGGCAACAGTTGTGGCAACTAATCCAACTACGCTGCTGTGATCCATGCTTACTCCTCCAGAAAACTCATATGTACATATTGGACCTTTGAGAGCTTTCCCTACAACCCCACCTTTGAACTGGATGCGCCTGAAGGAGAAAGTTTAGTCTTTAAAATAAATTTTTATATGAAATACTACTGACAGTTTGTAACAATGACATTGCAAGTTATAAGATAATAGAAAATTTCATAAGGCGGCAAAACATTTAATGATTATTTAAAACATAAGCAAGTTATAGAAGACTCAAAATAGTCATTAGATAGTGAAAGTTTTAAAGATTATATGAAATATAAATTTTTAGAGAGTAACTGAAGGTCTTTTATCTCAATAAGTAATGCTAAATAGATATACAGAAAGTATAGAAATATTAGTAACTAGGTAACACAAAATGCATACTTTTCAGGTGAAAAAGAATTATAATGAAAAAGATATATAGGAAAAGAATGATACATTTTATAGAAGAAACATGAGGTTTTCTTTATTCTTGTTATTGGCTTTATAGAAAAGCAAAGATATTAGAAAAAATTGACATATACTAAATTTCACTTTGATTTACAGATTAGAGAAGAATTATCTTGAATTTGCCAGTCAAAATAATCATCATAGTTCCTCTGATAAGAAAAGCTTTAATAAACAAAATAAATCACATCTATATAATAAGAATGAGAAGATTATTCCAACTGTTGCTAAATTCAAACATAAAAATCATTAATAAATGTTTATAGAGAGTAAAAAATGAGTTAACACTCACGTAAGCAGTTGAGCATTATCATTTGGATGTTCCTTGACAAGACGCCCTCGACGGTAGTGGAGGAAATTGGTGAGAGTGGTGTCTCCATTTTCATTCAATGAAATTTCATCATGTTCTTGCCAAACAACAACACCAACCAGTGCCACAAATATATTGAGTGGTACATACAGCTGTAATAAATGAGAATAGGATGAGAAAACAGAACTGTTGTTGAAGGGCATTTCAATGTGTTAGCAAATAAACAGGAATGGAAATGATCAAGGTTTAGGATTTAAGAAACTTAAAAAAATTGCAAATTTTAGGAAAACTTTATTCAAACTGTATAAATAACCGTAGAGTAGGGATTATGCTGCACAAAAATTTCTAAAAACTTTGTTTGATAATATTAAGTAAGCCGGTCACAGAATAAGCAGGATGACTGATGCATACATTTACTTTACTGTGCTTACTAAAATATGTTTTCAATAAACTTTTTTAATTTTTTTATATTTATAAAGAAAATAATACTTGAATTCCTATTTTGCAAAGTCCCAGTAACTAGAGGGAGGTGATTAATACACTATTTTCTGGTTATATTGTTTTATGTGTTGAAATATATGGATATAAATTCAATATATGATATAAGGCACAAAGATCTGATACATGCCGAAAGCTGATTGTTACAAAAAGTAATTCAATGTTGGATTCATAAACACATTCCCAACTAAAAGGAAACTGAGTTTACTGAGCAAATTTATTTATACTATAACACAATAAATATCACTATCACATCATCAGGCCTAATCTGATGATGATGCCATGTATAGAAACCTGGGTTATATGTGTAGTCATTTATTGTGGCATAGTATAAATAAATTAGCTCAGTCAGCTTTCTTTTCTTGTCATGGAACACCATCAGGTTAAGACCAGCACTGCTGATAGCACATTTTCAACTTCTTTAGTTAACCACCAAGGGCAGCATTTCACATAGGAAAATCCTAAATAAGAAATGATATGATGATGGACGACAAAACTGCAGTACATTAACTCTCCATTATTGTACAGGAAGAGAGGTGCTAATTTTGTATATGTTACCAGTTTACACAAGACAAGATTTCAAAACTGACAGTCCACAAATACTATCACAGACCAATGAAGTAAATCAACACACTGTAATGAATATAGGCTCAAAATATGCTTAGAAGTTTTTTGTAAAAATGGAAAAATGAAATGGAGGAAACTTACAGCATTGATGATGTTGGCAATGTCCTTGCAATGTTTATAAACTTTTGGCAATGATTCTCCCAATTCTTTGTATTCTCTCTTGTCCACCACTAAAACTAACTCCACGTATCTAGATCGTCGATTAGCATTGTAAGGTCCCCTGATCGTTTCAGATGAACTGTCGTCCTTTGCACTTCGTTTATACTGCAAGAAGATACATATCCATTTAAGGAAAACCATTTTCACTCACATGATTAAATTATCAACATCATGAAATATAGTATTATATAATAACATTTAGAAGCATAGTAAGCTCACCCTGAGAATCCTATTGAATTCCTGATTATGAAAGATATGATAAGGTGTCCCTGAGTATCCTGAAATACAACAGTTTTATGAATGCATTGAAACGAATGAAATTATTTATTAAATTACCATAAAATGGATTAAATTCAAATTGTTATCTTACCACAAGTGTGATTTGCTATCAAATCGGAATGCTTATATAGAAAATGAGCATTGTCATACTCTTCCTCCATGTTTTCTCCATCTTCTTCTGTGTATCCTACTTGAGAAACTGGTTCCAGG
>KZ308506.1:206996-266857 GCA_000376725.2 Ladona fulva
ATTTACTATTATTATTAAAGGAAAAATATACTGCAATACCTCGATATGATTATCGTTTCAGTGGAAAAGTTATCGGAAAAATTTTATCAGATGATTTATAGAGAACTCTTGCTACTTTTAAATTTACATCCCGATCAAAAATTTTTCTTATAAGTCTTATCTCATCTTCAAAATTCAAAGGTCCAAGATACGTCTACTAAGACGTGTCACAAGTGCAAACTTCTCTCGCCAATTTTTGCTTGATTCCATGGAAAACGATTACGGAGAGTTTAATGTACTCTAATTCTACTTTAGCTATCATTTGTTTAGCTAGAAACAATCTAAATCAATCATTCTTACAGAGAAAATTTAAGAGAACTTTATAGATTTCTTTGCGATACGAGTGAAACTAAGAGAAATAGATAAACGACGAGAATAAACTGAATGGGATTCAACAATAAACCGACAAAAAGCTCCTTAGCGATTTGAAAATTAATGTGAAACTATCCAAAGAGGACACTTTCCGATAAAAGGTTAACTTCGCGGAATGCTAGAATTTCGTAAACTAGCTATTTTTACGCGATCATAGAGCTGAAACTATTGGAACAGAAAGAAGGACGTCAAATATAAGAAGCTAATGTAAGCGCTCTCGGAGAGGAAACGAATTTCTGAACTGTGTGTATTTACGAGGCCATCCACTTTTACCCCGTTAAGTCATATACGATTATGGTTTTAGTTAGAAAGTTTCCCATGAAGAGATGCGCAAATACTGAATATACATGGACAGCTAAAATCCATAGAAAGGAAGGCAGATGAAAGCGATATAAATAGAGCCATTTTTCCCAGAGCTAAACAATAAGTATCAACTCAAACAGTAAACATCCAAGGTTGAAGACAGGTTGTAAAAAATTATCATAAGTCAATAATTAATAATAAACGTGAACAATGACAACACAGCGTTTTGAAAGATGAAATTCTTGTATAAAAGGAGCGCATCTATTCTTCACGAAATAAACGCGGCATGCTTTATTTCGCGTAATTTTTCAAGGACTACAGAGATAGTAATTTGTCTCGGTGTACGTAAGACGCAGGTATGCCGCATTCGTAAGATAAAACCTTGTCTTTCGAATCACTCCTTGAAATCACTGTGAGAAGTAGACATATTGCTGATTCCAGGGAAAGTCAGAAAAGAGGCCGAAAAATTGGATCCGAATGGGTGGACAAAATATAATTTCTTTTACTATTCACAAATATAAGTTTAGGAATTTCTAAGAGTTTATACTAAGATTTTTAATAAATTTTCTCTACTTGAGCCTCTGCTTCACACTGGAGCTACCGTAACATCTTTTCATTTCAACACCAAAAACTTCTTTCCTGCAGCATTTAAATCCAATACAACTGTCCCATCGGAAAGCAGGTAAAAACAGGAAAAGATTTTGATTAGAACATAAAAGAGTAGATAACTACAGACAAAATACATACATTCGGAGTCTCGAGATATTTAATACGGTATTCATACGAGAGAATTTCGCACGAAGCCGCAGTATTTGAGCTATAAAAGTACAGCTTAAATTATAGCGTCAAGATCGAAGGCTACAAACAGCTTGTGGCAATTACAAAGATACTGAAGCAGAAATTGAGTCTATTTGCTGTCATATAAGGTCACAATCAATGTCTGCCTTTAGACCGAAGACGATAAATGATGAGAAAGTGAAAGGGAAATACTGAATGAGTTTTAAAAGATAACTTAAAGCCGAAGGACAGCAAATATAGTCCTTGTTTCCAGTCCTAACTTTCGAAAATGCGACGTAGGATCAAACTTCTTCGCTTCCGGTAATCATTTGAATTTATTACCTACATATATGTATTCTTTTATAGTTTAAAATGAATATATTTTCCGTCAATTAGTACCCTACAATCAAAATGCGGTCTTAAAGACCTTTTCATTGAAAAAGAGATGCATTTGAAGGGTAAATACTTATCATAAGCAATGCTTCAGTAACCATCAAATAGTACAACAATTACCCACAAGATGGCAGGTTACATAAACTTTCAAGTATAAACATGTCGCAAGAAACCGTGCAAGTTGGAAAGTCCATTATATGATATATTATATACTTTGTGAGTGAGTGTATCACTCACTCAAACTTTCCTGCAGAAACCAAGTTGGTTTCTGAACCAAATGGAACGTTGTTTCTCTGTAACTTCTCAGAGTAATGGAATCAAAGCCGTTACAGGCAATGGCCGTTACAGCCGTAAACAACAAAAGTAAAGTNTATACTGCTATGGCTGCCCTTTGGACAACGAAACCGATTTTTTCATTATACACAGAAGATTGTCTAAACAGTGGCCTTATTTAAGGTATTCTCTTCTTTAAAATTGGTTAACGATCTTAACAGAAAATTTGGACATTATGTGATTATTCCGTTGGCTTCTAATCAATCATAAAACAAAAATTGGTTAGCGTAATTAAATGGTTATCACCCAATATGTGAGCTGATGTACGTAAGTGAAGATAAATTTCTCAGAAATACGAGATGAAAATGCCCCCCTTACCTGGTGCTACAACCATAGTGCATCACTTATGCAGAAACTAAAAGATGTAGAATTGCTTCAATCTACATTGGCTTCAGATGCGTGGCCATTCTAAGGAGCAACTGCCACATTCAATGGTTGAAGTTTTCTCTTTAGACGACTATTTTAACAATTTAGGAGGAATTTGTGGCTATCTAAAATCTCCCTGTTGCAGATTCGCTGAGATAACAGCAGCCTCTTACCACATATTATCAATCTCCGCTTTAATAATAATAGTTGCTATTGCTATTTTTGCATAATAGATACTGCATTATCTGTAGCAATCAGTCGTTTTCGTTTCCTATTAATCTCAAGTACAACATAAAAATCTGAAACTATTCACTAACTACCACTTTTTTCGTATCTTGTTATTGTTACGTAAAATTACAATCCTGAATTTTAAAATTTTATAGTATGAGGCACGCCTGCAATTTTTCGACATATTATCGGCCCAATGATTGCTGTGCCTTAAAGCGGTTTTCTCATTTCCTCACACTCTAAGGTCTTCGCTCCCCTCAATACTGCCCTCGACGAAATGGTCCAGGAAAACCTCCAAATTAACTCCTTGGGATTTCTTTTAACTCGGACAACCCGCCCGCACAGCCCAGTCTGTTAAACTCGAATCGTATGATGGAACTGGAAAAGCGACGACCGGACGAAGTTGGGGAAGGGCCTTAGGGTAGAAAGAGAAAGAAGGGCTGTATCTAGAGATCCTTACTGCTAGTCACCCATTCATTGGTCCAGGGAACCACCCTACGATGCTATCTCCCAAAGCGAGGGAGGAACGCACAGGAAAAGAAATAAGGGGAGAGAATAATTCCAAAGGCCCCGAAAGGAAGTTTCGGCAATTACTATCCCCGAATTTATCACAATCAGGGCCAGTCTAGACAACCTGACTAAAATACTTGAAAATGGAGTCGAAGAAGTCGAAGTTGACGGGGACAAACAGCCGTACCGTATGGCTTACACAGGTCAAGTCGTATGATACAGTCAACATAGATCAAGCGTATTTTTCATAGAATCGAAGGCGTTATTTTCCATATCGCCGCTGTACCTTTGTGGGTGTCAGTCAGCTTCATCGAGCACCGAGAAAATAAATTATTTTCCTTTAATGGGGAACTTAGCATAACGCCGTGTTATTAAAAAAATACCACACATGCTAGAATAATCACTTTGTTTAAAGAGAACTGGTAAGGAAACACTTTTAAGTCGTTTGTAGTTTTATCATTAGTTAATTAAATTAAAAGTTTAGATTACCGAAAATAATGCGGTAAAGAATTACGGTTGGAAAAAAACGGAAACTTCAACACGAAACTTGCCACACGCAGGATGACCAGGTAAAAAAAATTGGTTTTGGTAGTCGAGTACATACCATTTAGAGTACTTATGACAAGGACTTGGGGTATTATTTTATTATTGGGGCCCAAAAAGTTTAAGCTAAATATCACAAATATACTACAAGGACCAACAATGGTAGAATGATAATTATTTCCCGTGTGGAGGAATTTAACTTTTAACAAATTGTTTACCAGCAAAAATATCCTCGTTAGAAAAATCACTTAAGATACTAATATACGAGGCTCATTCAGAAAGTAGAGCCCGTATGATCCCAAGCGTTTGTATATTGTTAACCCGGTGGAATTATTTGAATAATATAATACCCCATTCAGTACATGGGGTGCGTTTGTCCACCCTAGACGCAAAGACAACGACGCCACCAAGGAGGCAGAAAGAAAACACTCCCAACCCACTGAAATGTACAGGTATCGGAAAGAAAGTGTCAACAGTGTGTTAATATCGAGGCACCTTCGCCGTCTCCGATAGAGGGCTGGGCGGGGTGGGGACACTTCCGGAACTCGGACACCCCGAGGACGTCATATCGACAACCTTCCTCAACCTTCCAGAGGATGAGACGAGAAAAAAAAGTTTTGAGTAACCGCCCGAAAAAAATGAGATTTGCCTTCTCGGTTTCGGGTGTTGGATAGAGAGACTGGAGGACATCAAAAGCGTTACAGTATTGATCGGAATCCGCCCTGCCATGGGATGAGAGAAGGTGCTTGGGTTGGGTTCGCCCGCCACCTAGGCAACACTTTCGGCCGCCGCCCCCGGGGACCACCCTTGTTTCCAACCCCACCTGCAGCCGTACACACGGTCCTTCCTCCCTTCTTTCCCTTGCTAATTTCACGCAATTTCCTGTAAGCCTATATCTCGCACGGCTCTACTTCTTTTTCGCCCGCTTTTTATTACGTTCATTAACATTAAGGGTGTACCAGATGGAGTGCCTAAAACTTCGGCCAAGAGTAAATAAGACCTGAACTCGATACAGATAGAAGAAAAATGTGAGACGTGTGCTTTTACACTTGCGACAGACGATGTGTTTCTCGAAGAAAACTCAGTAAAGGCGAATCAGTAACGGAACTATGACGACAATGATTTAAATGCGGGGTCCATACAAAAAGGATGTGTTTCCCTCGTGCGATAGACCCCGTTAATGAATTTTACCATCAATCCCTTTTGAAAGACAACCTAAGTATAACAAAAGACGATTTGAATACCCTACTCCTAACTCCCTAAGCATAAAAAACATTCTAAATTTCGTAAATGTTTGAAAAAAATCTATTATATATATATGTATATGTTACAAAGCTTGACATAGCGTTTGTGTTTAGCGCTTACGTAATTAATATCGCAATTCTTTCTCTGTAATTATTAGCGTGAAAATTCTAGGACGCAGGATGCAGGAAACAATTACATTCATTGATTGATAAACAAAGCGTGACATTTACTTTTTACTTTTACCACACGACAAAAAATATTCATACAATAAAAAAGCAACTAAATTAAACAAAGATTCCAATTCATAAATATCATAATCGTAGTTCTTATCATACGTAACAACGACATTCAGTGAGTAAATACGGATAACCAAAGATAAAATAATGAAGATAATTCGACAATAATGTCTTAAAATGATTCAAGTAGGTCTAATTTTAAACAAAACGACAACGTTTACTCAAAAAATTGAAACGCGTCAAATATTCAATGAAATATCGGTGTCATAATTTGTTTAAACAATTTTTCCGAACTGGCCCGTGGAGCACCATACATCTGAGACGATATTGACCGCAAAAGAAACATATCATGAGATAAAATGTCATCATCTTATCAAATGAAAAAGATAGATCCATTATAGGAGAGGTAAGGCCCATGTGGACCTCCATTCCACCTAACCTTGTACGTTGTCTAATATCTGATACTTACAAAGATTACAACAAACAAAGAAAGATAAATATGTGGGGAAAAATGTTTGTAGCTTTAAGGTTGACAAAGAAAAAAACTTAATTTGCGGAAAAACACGCACAGAGGAGGAGGATTAAAAAATCTCGCGAGAAAACAGTAGAAAATACACCAAAGCGATTATATAATAAAATACAGTTCACAATAAAGGTATTGAAAAATTTAAAGGAGTGAAAAAGGAAAATTAAAAGCAGGCACGGAGAAAACACACAAAAGAAATATCCCGTGAGAAAAATATACGCTTGAAAAAGGACGGAAAATCACAAATGGAGAACCCGGAAAAAGAGCGTGCGCCGTAATTATCAACGAATAATCCGCACTTTCTCCCGGAAATTTAGAGCTGAAATATTTACTTACGCCTCCGACACGAGAATGATTCTTTATTTAACAATAATTGAGTAAATACAACATTACTCGATGACTCTGTATCATTCCAAACTACGTTCGCATATTAAAGGCTTTGGGGTTGAAAAGGTGTGTCGAGCTGCGATGAGTACCACGTAAGGTCTCACTTTGTCCCCACTGAAAACACAATTCCACAGTGAATCTTTGATTTATTACCGTATTTTCTGGTAAATAACACGCACAAACTAGATAACACGCATTTTAAAAATCTCTTTACTATGATAATGTAGAGATAACACGCATTTAAAAAATTTCTTCTGTGATAAATGCATTGATAACGCACATTTCAAAATTATTATTATGTTGACGAGAATGTTTTTTCACTACTGTAATATTTATGATAATTACTCTTGTATTTTGAATGGAATTATTTGATTACGTTAACATTTAAAATATGTTGGTTGAAATAAAATTGCCCTAGTACGTGAGTATATACTCCGTGACTTCCGCGATATATGACATGTGTTGTTTAGTTATTTGTTTCCGAGTTCAATATTCAAGATATTCAATGAAACGAGATTTTCCGTTGTATATCACGCACTATTATTTTGATAATTGTTCTGTTTTTTGAATAGATAACACGCGGGTTATCTACCAGAAAATAGGGTACTTCCATACAAGGAATAACACAGCGACGAGAGGCCTCAGTCAAGCCTAATGATGCATTTCTGTTGTCACAGTCACGTTATAAGCTACACCAAATTTAGCAGTTAGATTAATAGAATCTATTTATTCGGCCTCGAATTTGTGGTAGTTCTCCATGATGAAGAATATAGGAAAAGAACATTTTTACCGTTTCCACAACAATTTTTATTACACTACCATGGTTTCGATCCTCCAGGTCATCATCAGAATCGAAACCATCGTAGAGTAGTAAGAAAAATATAGTGAAAGTTTTTACAAAAAATTGTAAAAGTGTTTTCTTTTGTTCTTTATAGTTAGATTAATAATAATATGAGTTAAATAATTAACTGATATTTTTCTGTGTGGCTGATAGACCAACTACTTGGAGCTATTTTTATTCTTAACTTTCAGAGGTTTAAAAAGCAGTCTCTTAAAAATTTCAGCCTTTTTGCTATATCTTCCCTCAAAAAATTAGGATGTGCTGTAAATCCACAGTTGTAATACGCCCATGAACGCGATAATTCTAAATTTTAGAAAAACACCTCACTTGGTTGGCGAACTTATTGGCGATTTTACGAATTACTGCCCCATTTATAGCTTGTATCAACTGATAAATACATCAAACGCACCCAACCAACAGTTTACCTCTAAAACACCACATTACTACCCCTCGAATAACTTGTTATCGCTGATCACGATGCATAAGGAGCAGGTCGCTCGATACAAGAAGAAATTTTCGCCCGAGCCTCACACGTAACACACGCCTGTGAACTCCAAAGAGGAATTCTTTCTTTGGAGATTCGCAAACCGTTCACTAGTACCCCAAAGGAAGTAAGCCTTTTTGATTTCGAAAACCTTGCGCTTTCGAGTCCTTTGAGACGGCAGAAATGTTGGAGGTCAACACGGGCCCGGAGATTTTTTCCTCCGCAAGGACATTCCGCTTTTGTTCACTAACGAGACGGCCCTAGAGGTTAAAAATGTTTTCCTTCAATTTTTTCAATGCCCCTTCCTTTTTTAAGGCCACGTTTTTTTAAAGATAGCGGCCCTCCGGGAGAGAGGAATTTTTCCCCTGATTTATTTGTCATAGGAACCGGTACGTAAATAAGCTCGACGCCGATACAAGCCCCGAAATAATATTTACGGTCGCCGCCGTCTGCACGGGTCACCGGAGAGCGGAGTCGCAGACGCTTTTCGCGCGTGGACGCGTAAACAGCGGGTTTTGGCGTGAGCGTGACCGGTTTGACGGGAACGGCGACGTCGGAGAGAGTAATGGGGAAAGGAAGTAAACAAACGCTTGAGGGCGAAACTCACGGGTTTGGGAAGTATCGGAGGAAATGAACGGTAAAGGTGGGACGCGATGGGGGTGAAAAGGAGCGGGTTGGTTGGAGAAGGAGAAATGTAGGAAGGTATCCACACGAGCGATTTTTATGGATGGAACTGAATAGACTGTTTACACTAAAGTTTCTCAGAGTGGTCTCTACCTTGGGTGATCAGAATTCAGGGCAGTGAAAGCGGAACGTTATGATAGCCCCCGGAGCACGGTTTATTTGCAGGGACGTTAATATATACGAGTCAAGTTTACACAGACGAAAATATATAAACAGCGCGCTCAACCTTTAATATAGCGCTGACACCATTGGGTGGTTCCTCGACGTACCAAATAACTTAAAATTCCCGGCAAAATTTAATGAGGAGACAGTAGCTCCGAGGTCACGAACACGAAACCATTCCTGCAGGTTATCCAACCTTTTCGCCCAGATGCCACATTGAAAAAAAGTTACAATTAAAGGGGGTTTTTTTCGTAAGAAAACACGAGAATACTGGCATACAAAATATTCTAGAGTATAATGAAAAAGGAATAGAGTGCGTCTTGTGCCTGATTAACGCGAAAATTAAGCTAGAATATGAGATAATAGCATTTATAACCCAATATGTTTATTTAAGGCTTTCTCTTTTAGTAAGTTCAGCGCTTAAAGACAATTTGTTGGACAGAACAAATGAACTCTCGATGTCTAATTATCCTAAATTAATCGGTGGCTCAACATTATAACGGGGCCTTTTCTCCCAAAAATGTTCTATTTCCTAGCTATATTTTTATTTTATTTTTTTTGCAGGAAATCGATCAAAGCATCCGCAAAAAAACCGCAAAACCGCGTATTTCCGCAAAAATAATTTTAACGTGGGAAGAGATGAAAGAGACATTTTAGCAAAAAACGATTCTTCTCAAAAAATATTATTGCATCATCAATTTTTGATACAGCGATATTTTCCCAACAGCTTGCGAATAAAACGCCTTCTTGGGGATGACGGTTTTTATTTAACCAGAACTCCATAACGAGAGATACGGGCAAAGTTTTAGGACTCTTGGCTCATCAATTTCACTCAAAATCTTACTTTTCAACCTTTCAGTCAATTTTTTTATGATCAACTAATTTATGTTTCCACCTATTACAACTAAATAGAATGGAAGGGTACGAGGAAAATACGAGAAACTAGAAAAGCTGAAAATGAAAGAAGAATTCATTTGGTTGTCCATTCCTTGAACAATCAAATGAATGAAGGATATTCTTTAATTAGATAAATATTGACATGAGCTCTTTTTTGGATAACGTGCTGTCATGTGTCATACACAAGAGGTTGATTTTGCTGAGTTATAAAAATTGGTGAGAAAGAAGGATGCCATTCTATATAGTAACAAGCAGGCTTAGGCCGGCCCCGCCTAAAGAACGGCCTGAAGCAACTAAATTAAATATGGTGCTAAATGACCTTAGACGTCGACGCACCACAAAACCAATCAACCAACCAACCAACCAATAGCCTCACTTGCTCACTGTCTCAACCACCATATGCAGGACGAGAGAAGGGGTGGAGAGAATCGAAGGGAATTTAATGTAATGAATTGCAGAATGAAATATATGCGGTCCTTAGGTTACCTGTGAATATTATGTATTCCTTGGGCCCTCTTTTATGATGTATATATATTTCAAATGGACTTAAAAGAATGTTCACTTTAGAGCCCGTATTGTAATGGCTCGTCAGTGTTAACGTTATGATTATAGTTTATATCCATGGTAATTCATCATATATATCGGAGATGACTCGCCTATTCGCTTCCTTTGAGGAGAACCCCTGAAGATGGAGGCTTTATCTCCGAAATGATCATTGGGCCATCCCAGAAATCGGTAATCCGGAGCTTCCCGTATGTCTCNATCATCATAGTCGGACCCTAAAGTGAAGATTAGTTAATAGTTAAAGTCCACTTAAGTTTACATTATAATACCGTGCCTAATTGTAATTATTTAGGTTAAGTATGACATTCCAACAAGTTTCACTTGATGAGATCGAATTCGAGGGCAATTTGAGATTGAAAAATAAAAGTCTCCGATTTATATCCGGGCGGATTTCCCCGGTAGCGGATTCATCTAAAGCCACTGTCTGTTCCTTTCTGAATATATCTGACAGGAAAATCCGGATGGAAAGTTATTGTTTTTGTTTATAATATACCTGAGTAGTCTCATAATGCAAATTTTCCTAACATTTTGGAAAATGAGGAGTCTTCCACAAGGACTAATATACCAGGAGAAAGGGATGTAAGAGGGAGATTGGTGTTGGGGATAGGGTAAAAGGGTAGGGGAAGATGTTACCAGAGGAGCCAAACAGGGAAGAAAAGTAGGGACGGGGAAAAGAAAGGGGTCTGTTGACAAACTCGGCCCCCAAAAGAGAACGAAGGCTCCCTTTTCCGCCACTAAATGTTGGGAGAGTCCGAGTTTATCGAGCACGTCCTTCCCTAAGTTTCGCCCTCGACGGATTACTCCTGACTTAACCAGGCATTGATGCACTTCGGAACCAACCGATCGCGAATTATTTTCTTTCGCAATCGCGTAAACAGCCGGAAAATAACATGTGTTGCGAAATCCCACAAGTCATTTCCCGAGGCATTTTTTTCATCCGCGACCCAGAGACGTTCCATTTCCTCCGCTTTTCTGCTCCTTCCCTCCAAACTTAAGCTGGAGATCACCGATAAGGTGCTGAACCAAGGTCGACGTAATGATCTGCGATCCTCACGGTTTTATGATCGAATTTTCATCGCCTCGAGCTGAATTTTTTTCGAAAGGTGCGAAAAACGATTTCGAGCCGCGAATGAGTTCTCCGACAAGATCGCTTTTATTCTCGACCGTATCATGACCTACGTTACGAGAATCTTCCCCTGATGGATGGCGGCTCTAAAATTTAGCAAACGGTTTTATTGGATGTTGGGAAACTTATTCGGATTCTGCAGAGAGGTGCGGAACACACCGCCTGCATCACGGAATGGAATCGACAAGTTATGAATCTCTGAAGCTGCAATGCTAAGACGTTCCTCGCGAGATCCTATCCGGATAGTGCCTTATTTTACAACTATAGCAAACAATTTGAACTATAATATTTGTATCGCCATTAAATATCGAACATATAAAAGAGAATCAACGGGAAACATATTTATGAACTGCTTACAAGTTTTAAACAACTGAGTCTCATGAAATGTTCAAACATACAGTATCTCATCCCTTCAACAATTGCCAATGAACTTAAGGTGGTTCCTCACTGGAGTCTTTAATGCCATTAACTCAAAAGGAAAGTTAATAAAAGAGAAGATAGGTGAGAAAAATGAAAATGCGACGACCATTTCTTATTTTTGCTATTCTCAAACTAAATCTATTTTGATATCTAACATATTTGCGAAAAAAAAACGATAACCGGTGTATCGGCGTCCAGCGCCCTTTATAGATGCTTCAAATTGTCAATAAAAAATATTCCATTAATTTGGAAAGATAATTTTGGGGTATTCGTTAGCATAATTTAAACAATAACATTTAATGAGATGATCCCGTTAGTACTACTACTATAACCATCGCTAATATTAAAATTTAAGATATTAGATTGATAAATAAAAAGCAAATTCACGTTAGGAATCTGCCATTACTATCGTATACGAGCGATTAATTCAAGAAATTATTTTTCTAAACGAATTCAAAATGTTTTAATCAAAAACATTAGATAGGAACCTTTAAAGCCGAACTTTTCTTGATCAGTGTTTCCCAAATAAATGTGGCATAGAATAAAATGAGAAATAATTCAATCAGACATCAATCCAAGAATAGGTTTTCCTCCAAGAAAATTTTAAAGATAAGATACTAAGAATAAACTATCGACGAAAACAACAATTAACCTGATTTATAAATAAAAAATATAATTAATTAAAAAAAAATAATTGAAGCCGATATTCAAAGAAAATACGACCTGCGACAAGCAGTTTGATAACAGCTCGACGGAATCATTCCATTCGTTTAAAGGAGAGCCACAGAGCACAATAAAAATTTGAATGATAAACTAATCCACGGGGACTCGTTACGACGACAATTTATTTAATTTCCCCAGCGCATCGCTGCTAATGATCCCGAAAAGTACCCCTTAAGACCCCGCCGAAATGTCCTATTAAATAAAAAGAACTTCCGCAGTCGCCCTAATTTCCTTAAATTAAACCCATACATCCTCTTTCGCGGGAGACAATTATGCGCAAAAGTTTCTCGCCGCATAAAGGACGCCAAAGAAACGAATGCGAAACTTCACTTCCGAGAAACGTCTTGGGAATTGAAATGAGCGCTCTTGATGATCGAATACGGCAAAGAAGAGTTCGCGAAAAAGAGAGAAAGGAAACGTCTTCTGGCGTCGAGGGAGCAGAATCGCGGGTCGTTCGTCTTTTTTTATCGAGGCGGAGAAAATTGCACCACCGAGGTTCATTTAATTTTATGACAAATACCTCCACCATTTCTTCGCCACCTTCCTTCCGGCGAAGAGAAATGACACCGCCTTAGACAGACACGCATATTTTTATACGGAAAGAGATATACGAAGGCGCTACCTAAATGGGCGCCTTAAGAAAATCGTTACGGGCTTTGAGGGGTGAGTGACCGGGCGCGCACAAAGCGTTCAAACGACCAGAGCGAGTCGTCCCTCTGCAGACAGATGGCGGGACCACCGGGCGGTCGAATAATTGGCTCCCAGACAAGGATGGATTTACCGAAAAATGATCTTAGCCAGGACGGCGAAGATCCATGAGACGTGTGGGCTTTAAGTTCCGCAAAGTGAACAGACGGCGGAGGACGAAGCGAGAGACATGTGCCTCACGCGATGCCGAAGTGTTGAGCTGGAAACGCCGAAAAAAGGGCGTTTGGCATGAAAAATCATCTGAGTGTAGACGACGACCCCCGCAGAGGTGTCGGAGGGGGGCTTCGACTCAATTGGTCCCACATTCGGAGAAAACAGGCGCGATATGAGCAAATAAAGTGGAAGTAGAAGGAAATATAGCAGGATGGCCGGGAGCCAGAAGTTCCCCAGGTGGGGAACCAGAGGGTTGATCGCCCCCGCTATAAATTTTACAAACAGGAAATAACTTAATACTACCAGGCCTCTTTGATCAGTACATATTTATTGAACTAAACAAAAATAAGATTTTCATTTAACTGTAGAAAATTAGCCTACTGTTGGCTGCTGTCGCTTTAGGATTAGGTTGTAGGCACAGCAATCTCCCGTTTATCCGGGTGTATTGGGGTAGGATAAAAAAATATAGTTAAATCAATCACAGTATTTGAATTATCTTGCCTGAATTTCTATCTACTAATGGTGGAATGCAAATTATTGATTATATTTAATAATTTCGAACGAAGACGGGATTATGTGTATGCATGTCGTAAATTTCCATCTGCTGGATTTCTATCGCAATTTAAATCGCAAAAGTCACCCATGACGCAACCATGCTTAAACGGACTTCGGCTGATTTGCAGTCAAGATAACAATCTAGGGTTAGATATAAGAAAAGACAATTAAGTCTCATTCTCGTCCTAAAATACAGTCGTTTTATTATTATTATCACTATAATGTAATTATATTTAATGATAATACAATCATAATGGAGATTCTACTCTAAATGGTCTCTCTCCCCATTTTATACTTCTATTTTCTTCCTGAGTCCCGGGTTCCATAATATGCACACGCTATCTCCATCGCATGCAGGTGTGAGATACAGGGTGAATGGCGCTGCCAGAAATTTAGAAGGGAGAGGCGATGATAAATTTCAAGACAAGGGAAGACACATGAAGGCAAAAAACGTCAAGGACAACTACCAAACATCGTAACAGCTTGCGACTGAATTTTCAAGATCTCTATAGGTATAGAAGAAGCAGATCAGGTGGAAAAATACGAAAAGATGGAGAGATTCTCATGCGTGGGGAACGTTCCTGCTCGAGACTGAAGACGTATCTACTTTATTAGATCAACGATGGAAATAGGAGTTCCTATACTCAAATAGAAAATCCATGTTTTAGGTGCAGGATAAAGGCCAGGACAATCTAGGAAAATATACCATGAAAAAATGTGAGAAAGACGAAAAGGGAAATGCTCAAACAATCATTAACATTTTATGCTCAAACCAATTTCGATGCGATCCATGTCATTTCATAACACAGTCATACGACTATTTCTTACTGAGAAAAACATATTTTTGATAAAATATCAACTACTTTAAATGAATAATTTATCTAGATTTAGAGGCCCTTTGAAAAATCTCACAGAATTTCCTATTATCTGCTTCTATTATTGGAGATAATTATCCGGAAAAAATCAAGTTACCTTTATAATTAATTAATGTATTTACATTCTACTTTTTCGATAAAAGTAATCAAATAGCTATTTTAAGACATCTACAGCACTACATACGAAGCAATAAATAATTAATAAAAACTGATATAAACGGTTAACAAGTCTATATATTTATATAATTTGGTTTAATTGAGCTGCAAGATTTAGTTAAGAAGAGCAGGTTATAAACAAAAATACATCTTCTTTCTTGTTTCCTTTAAATTATGTTTGTAATTTAGAATTGCTGAGATGTTAATACCATTTTACAAGAAAAAACATCCAATTCCCAACGCAATTGAGGTTATTAGCATCCTTTCTGTAACACGCTCCACCATCAACATCATTCACTAATTACATCGCAAGATCACTATTTGTACATCAATATCCTCTAGAGATATGTCGACATGTTTTCTCAGTCATACGGAAGTCGTCAGCAAAATTAGAGGGCAGCTTTGAAGCACAACAATCCGTTTCCCCTTCCACGCGTAAAACGGATTACGACCTAAAAGTAAGAATCGAATAATTCCCATTAGTCACAACCTGCCTCAAGCCGGTAATTGTAAATGGAACCGTACGAACGCGAGTAGTTAGGAGTTATAAGGTCAGCAGTTAAATCGGTCACGACCGACTGAAACCGCAAGGGCGTGAAATAAATTGCATCTTCATCTGCCGTTAAAAGCTTGCCAAAATAGGATTTGCAGCTGAGCCATGGGCTTCAAGATGGCGATTTAACGGGATCGTATTTCCTTCGGAGTTTTAACCGAGATCTAATTTTTCGGTTCAACGGCTATCGGAAGTATCGCAAGATTGCTCCAATCCCGCTCAATGTTATAAAAATACGTCGGGGGATTTGAGTTATTATGATCTAATCCTAATTTCATCAATCATTGTGTAACCTATCGGTTTGCAGCATATTCAGCAAATGGAAGGCAGGAGCAAAAGATGTTAGATGACATAAAGGGTGGGGTGAGTTACCAGGTAACGAAGGAACAGGCTATGAATAGGGAATATTAGGGCACACTGACCTACCGAAAGGTAGAACACTTAAGTAACAACAAAGAAACTGATGATTAATCTTACTTCAAAACAAATTCTTCTTGTAGAATTTGCTTTCTTTTCTGAATAACCAAACTAAGAACAACCAAGTTGGAATTAGAAAGGAAATAGTTGACTTTATGACAAAATTTGAAAGAAAACTCTGGGATTGATCTAAATAAATATAGGTTCAAGGAAAAGGGTGAAAGGTAATTTTCACATTAAGGTGTGCGCTTGGGAATATCCCCCAAGGAAAAACGGGCACGAATAAAGTCCTGGTCCTGTCAACAATTTTCATGCCCCTTTCTCCTTGTAAAAATAGGTTGTTTACAACTTGGTAACAACCGTATTCTACTGGAAAATCTACTTTCACAGCTAAAATCAGTAATAAAATCCTAGCAAAAGCATTGTAGTACTGTTAAACATACATCTGTAATTTCAGAAAGGCATAAAACTATTGGCTGTAAATTAAAAATGTTAAAAATAACTTTTTCAGCCCTTAATGACCCGAAATATGTTTTCAACGAAAAGTTATATATACATCATTCCTTCGCAAAACTATACCTGAATCCACTGACAAAATCAGATTTTGCCAATGTATGCCTCTAAAGAGAGCAATGATTCAATCAACTTGATATAACCAAGTAGATTAATCATTAACGCAAATAATAAACTAATCCGGCAGGAATGGGAGCATTTTAATTCACTTCATTATTATATATTACGCGAATGATTAAAAAACCGGATAATTTACTTCGGGCAGGAATTTAATTGGAATTTAAATTGAAGAAAGATCTTAAAATTAATGTGCGCGGAGCGAGCAACATCCACGCCGCGTTTGTCGGGGAAACAAAGCTGGATTCCAAAGGAGATCGAACGTTCAAACGTGCCTGCTAAGCGATGCATTACAGAGCGGAAAACTACCAAACAAAAGGCCTCTCTCGCGGAGAGGTATTTATTCGACAAGCGGAAAATTCCGCGAGATGCAGCGGAATCTGAAATCTCTAGGACAGAAGGATAAAACGTCCGCTTATCCCTCTCTTAGTCTAAGCCGAAATTCCCGCGTATCCTAAATTTGTTTTTGGCATGGCGCGTGCAACTCTTGCACCCGTGCCAAGATCGCCGCTACTTAAAATATAACCGTAAGGGGAGCGTCCAAAAACCCACTCCGGAGGCGAGGGAGGAAATTAAAAGGAATCTCTTTTCGTTCCGATGCCTTTTCTTTATGTGTTCTGGAATCTCGCCGATGCCGAGATTTCACATCGCGTGCCGCTGAGGACACGAAGAGTGCAAGACAACCGCTGTCCTTGGAAAACGATTGTGCAGCAACAGAGGGGCAATAACAGAAGAAGGAATGGCGCAGTCACGAACAAGATGCTTTGAAGGGTAAAGCGACAAAAAAATCTGGCGAATAAGGCTCACACAGACATACCGTGATCGCTACGCTTAATCCAACGTCGGTCGAGGTATTAAACTGCTTAAGTGACCGGAAAACTCATTTCTCGCATGATCTGCGAGATCAAAAAGGAAAATCAGATAAAAATTCGCATAATTTAGAGAAAAACGGAAAATCATTACGTATTATTCCCATTATGATTGCTTTACACGAAGTAACGCTTTCCCACATTATTATATTATTAACTCAATACTTACGGATCGTTATCTCAAGACGTTTACTATAATTTAAATCGAATGTTTTCCGAGACTGTTATAAGCCAACGGCGTATCAGAAAACGGACAATAAATATTCTCTACAATATTAGGTTAAAATGACAAATTATGTAATTATCTAACCGTAAAGATGATGGCATCGAAAACTTTTTCCGTGTTTGAGCGTATCAAAATATTCGCCAGAGACATGAGAATTTATACTTACCGTCTGAAGTTGTATGAACTCAAAAATTCTTTCTAAAGCAAAAAGGCTTATTAAGATGAAAATGATGAAATGGTAAAGAGAGAGAAATTAAAGTTAACAACTCTCAGAATAAGGAATAGGACAGTTTAGATACAAAGTATACCTATTAGAAAACAAAAGATAACGAACTCAACTAATTAGGACACGAAAAGCTCGCGTTCTTAGTTAATACAACTAAGATAAAACAATCGAGTTATTTCAGTGGCGCAGCAAAGATTCCCGACTATCGGGAAAGTTACAAATTCCTTGCATGCATAATTGTGAGGATTCATAGCACGAGAAGTGTACGGAAGTTGCTACTGCCCTTAGCAACCGATGAAACAAAACAGAAGGCAAGAAGACGTAATACGTTGTTTGTAATCGTTCCCATATAACCTTTTCACAAAAAAGCGTTATCTTTGGCAAGTTGCGAATAAGGAAATAAACTGTCCACGTCAGCAATTTCAGTATGTCAGTCAGTTATCATAGCAATGTAATTGAGATGCGCAAATGATTAAACGACATTAATACTTCTTTTGATTAATAATAACAACGAAAGGATAAATATGGGAAATAGTAATACTAAATGATTATCCATATTATCATTTTGATACAAAATTTGATTATAATATTTTTAATTATTAATTATATCAATAGCTTATTTGTTAATTACATAAACTATAAATTATTGGAATTTTTACTGATAAACAGATAGTAAGTATTCTTTCGATAATTTTCTGAACTTCGTTTTACCTTAAACATTATTATGTAAGTCTTAGGTAGGTATATATTGGATAGTCTTCCTATATCTGCAAGCATGATACGTATCTATAAAAATGAGGTCCTCAAGACTGCTTGAGAATATACCACAGTTGGAAGGAGTAGGGAACGTTGAGCAAGGGATATTCTAAGGATAAGGGGTAGGGACTCGGAGAAGCGGGTAGCCCTCATTAACCTGGGTGGAACGTGATATTTGAATGTCGCAACTAATTCAGGAGAATCAATAAGGAAGTTCATTATGAAGTGAATGAGAGAAAGATCGGATGTCGTTCCATAATCCTTCCGAGTAAAATTATTTAATCAACAGCCAAAAAACTCTGAAGGAATAGTCCCTCTACTGGTAATCATAATCTCTAAGTATAATCTCTGCATCCCTGTCCACGACTAAAAAGACGGTTTATTATTATTATTCTTAGTTCACACTACTGGTTGGTGTAAGGAAAGAAAGTGGAACACGTCTGTCAATGTTGCTAAAAGGTGATATGAAAATAAGGGAAACGAGTTCTAGGAATCACCAACTAGAAGGCCGATTAATCCGTTTCCGTATTTCCGTTTTAAACCTCTAAACCACTGGTTGGAGCTAACAAGTAGATTAGAACCAGATTAGGGTTAAGTTACTAAGTTAAGTTAAGTTATAATCTTATTCGTTGATGTCACAGTATTAGCTTATTACATTAATACTATTTCGGATATTTCGGATGACGTAATTGATATTATGCGACCCCCCTGCTACTTTGCCAGATCCGACAGTGAGCGTAAAATAAGAGAAATAGACGCGAGGACAAGTCGTTTTAGAGACCCTTTTTTCCGCGAACGACACGCGATAGTAATAAATTAAAGAAGTAATTCTACTCTTGGTGTTTACACCCCCTGCCACACGCCGGAAGGCGGCTTGCAGGGTACTTATGTAGATGTAATACTAGCATTACATAGCATTTTCTAGCAATCCTACCAGGGTCTATGATTCTAATTAGTGGCTTACAGATAAAATTCAATTTGTCGAAGCTTGTGAGCAGTTATTTCGTTATTATTCCAGTATCTAAAATTGTCATACATTTTCCGAAATTTAAAATTATTATCGGCATAATTTCAATTTTTTCCATCTTCACCTTTTTCCACCTTCTCTCATTACTATCGAAAGGTCTGTGTATTTATTAATTTTGGTCGACAAAGATATGTATATGTAGATAGTAATTAAGAATGACTCCAACATCCCTTATGGTATCTTTTCCCATTACCATTGTAGTTTTAATATTGTATTTGCAAGCGCGAAAGGGATCGGCTTACTGACGAAAACTTGATTTTACTCGCGAAAGTTAAGGAGTCACTTGCGAGGGAACGAGCGGGGGTAAGTAGCATTCAGAATGGAGTTTCTCCGCTCCGCAAAGTTTGCGAATCACTCATGTAAATGAATACGGTATCGGGCTCGCGATTCTTCGGACTGATGTCTGGCGAACAACTTCCCCAGAGCTTAATTAGAGCGAGGAAATACTGTCGCCAACTTATAATATTTTCCGCACTCAGCTCTCCGCTTGGCTTGCCGCTGCTTAGCACTCCGACGCCAAAGAAATGCTCCAATAAAACGAGCGCGACGCAGAAATATCCAAGTTCGCTCCGCAAACATCAGTTAAAGCTTCTGCTGTACAGGCAAGTCCTTAACAAGGAAAGTTGCGCCGGGAACTTAATGAGATACAGTTGAACTATTCGCTTGAAGTTTCTGGATGATCTAAGTTTACCCGAACGATATAGGCCGGGCATTTAATTTTCCTGGACTCCCGAAAAGTTTTAATATATAATTTGCACCGAGTGCAACGACCGGACGAAGAAAATTAAAACCCACGCTAAACTTCCGCGCGATAACAAGTCGAGAGTAAAATTTTTTAAACGCTACGCAATAGCGCCATAATGTCATGATTGATTTAATAAATTAAACTGATTGACGAGTGACTTCGTGGTATTCCATGACGGTAGGAAAAATAAAAACGCAAGAACAATTTTTCAGGAAACTAGATCCTATTTAATATGCATTTAATCTATTATTTATATTAATCATTAAATCTAAAAGATTAAATATATAAATTTAATATTTAATCACTGCAAAATACCACTAAACAAAAACAAAGAAGCGTCACTCGAATCTTGCCGTAAGCCGGGGACCACCCGGCTCACCCGTGTCTCAGCACGGCTCTGCAAACTTTTAATGAGTTGTGCGAAGATAATATCACGAAAAGCTGTATAAGTTTAGATGTGCGAAGAGTAGTAAAAAAATTATTAATCAAAGAGTTAAAGATTTATACTCATAATTAGTGATGCATGCATCTTTGGATACCGCGCAAGGTATTCTTGCTGTAGATATCAGATAGATACGATACTTCGCTTGCCGGGGATTAAAATGGGAATCATAACGCATGATTTTTCCTAAAAATCAAAGGAGAATATCCATGAATCCAAGTTATTCTGTTTGCGTAAATATTGCTTTCGATACATTTAACGTAGGAAACAGAACGATTGCAACTTCAAAATATTTACTCTGAATGCGGACGCAGCCGTTCTCTGACTTTCTATCTAGCTGAAAAATACCGACAATACGCATATAAATTCCAGATCGAAGCGCGATAAAATTTTCGATAGAATTCACGTTTGATACAATACAGTTGCCATCAACGCTAAATAAATGAGCTTCGATTAAAAAAACAATAGCCATACGCGGATTGTAAATGCACGATAAATATCAGTTTCGATCGTCGAGAGGAAAGAGGTACCAGCGAGCAGCTGATTCAATGATAAAGGCCATGGATGCATCGTTTTTTTCAAAAGTCCTCTTTGTGGCAGCTGAAGAGAAGGGCATCATGAAATAAGCTTCACAGAAGAAACAAATCGACTGACAGCGGAACGTGAAACAATGCGCCATATCATACGGAATAACAACGATCCGCCCAATACGTAGAGAGTGATCTTCCATGGAACATGAATTTTCATTACCCGACGAACGTTTGCTTTTGATTTCCGGACACGTTTCTCGGCTAATGCCATATTTCGTTTCTTGTTGTTTCATGACATCCCGTCACGAGAAGATTGCCATTCTTGTTTTCAATTATTTAACCGCTCGGGCGGATACTCCGTAATGTCCATCGTGGATAATATACTTCACTGATCATCACGAAAATACGACAGCATTAAGTAGCATCGAAACATTAGGTCGCTATTTTATTCCGACATTCTTTTTAGAATAAATCTCTACTACGCTATCAATTATTATCAATCGCACACTACACCATCTACTGTTCTTTTACTATCCCTATTGTATTCTACGATTTTAACTCTCACCTCCTTTTCTCCTGTTATTATCCAACATTTTACTAAACAAATTATTAAATTTTATATATGCAACAAAATCTTCTATAATTTCCTCTATTTTATCCAATTCATCATCGTTATTATCGTCACAATTCCGTATGTTTAATAAATGAGAATATTTTACACAATCAACGAGAATGTTTCGGAATCTAGCGGTATAATTTTCCATTTTCTTATTCATACGGAAAGTTTATATTGATTGTCAATCACTCTTTAATTCAAGCGTTCATCCTTGAACCTAACGGAGTCTATGACAGAATTCGCAATAGAAATGATCGATACACCCATGAGTTGTATGAAAGAAATCTTGGAACTCATACGAGCAAAACTTTGCAAGCAGTATTGTTAAAAGTGCTTCGAATTCCAGATGTCGTTTCGTAAATAGGGGTCCCACCAGTAATCGAACCCTAGAACGCTTTCGCTTTGCCAAATTTTATAAACGCAGCAATAATGATTATGATAATTTCAGTCTATAGAAACCACTCTCATAGTTACTCTTTACCAACACAAACAACCATGCCCTAACTAAGGGATGGAAACCAATTTTCATCGGAAGGCCGCATCGACCATCCCGGCACAATGAACCATTAGGCCGCGCATGAAACTAACAGGCCCCACTTTAGTGCCGTATTGCCTACATTTAAATATGTACATAAATACTTGGATTTAAATTGATGTGACGCGCAGCCAGACTAACGCAATGGAAAATTAAACCTAATTAAAATTCTTTCCATTATTTTCACTTGAAGTAATACACGAAACATGGAAACAAAATTATTTGATGTTTGTTTTAGAAGAAAAGACCGCAGGTTCCAGACCTCCACCCATATCAGAATTCGAACCTGGATCTACGGGCTGCTTCCTACATTACAGCTACCTATATTGATTTACATTACTCGTACATTTAAAAGAAACAACGTCAGCTCATGTACGAGAGCCACTTCGCAAAACTTCCCATTGTTGTACATCCCCTCGTGTCTGCACGAAACATCTACGGCTCGGAAGTATAACTGGATCCGTCCTTGTTAGCGGTTGCGGGCAGCTGATCGTAGTTTCAGGTGCTAATAGGATAGCAGATGAGGAAGGAATCCGTCTGGGATTAATCTGGACACTGAATTTTTCATTGCAGGGGTCCGTGACCGCTGAGGCCCCTCTCCGAGCATCACCTTTTCTGGGTCGCTTCGGATTGCGTTCCAATTTCCATCTCGAATTTGAGAAGAGTTAATCCACCGCACGCGAGATTAATGAAGCGAAATGCAGAGCAGAAAAATGCCCCGAAATAAAAAACGATACCTATGCCAATGCGTGCCGAGTTCCCATTTCTACATTAAAGTCCAGGATGAGATATCGAGGGATCGGAGGATGGGGATTGAGCCCGAGTCTTCAAAGGAATCAACTCTCAGAGTTCGGAGGAGAGGGAGGGATCTCACAAGCGAATATAAAATCTTTTCCAATGCAAATCGATTGAGATGCTACTGGTGCGAGAGTAAACTTTGTGATTTTCAAATGGCCTTCCGATGGATTCGGGCTTCGCGGATTGCCTCTACAAAGATTTTTTCTTGGTACTCTTCTGTTATAGTCACCGCAACCAGGGCCGGATTCAGGAGCTAAGCTAGCGGACCATCCGCCTAAGGCCGCTCACCAAATCCTGTGTGAGGATTGAGTGACGAATCTCTTTTTCATAAATTAAAATGTAACAGCAAAAGGTACGAAAATTGTAGGAAATTTATATAATCTTAAAATAGGTCAAAGCTTATGGAAGAAGCGGTCATTCTAAGCTTAGTGCCAAATACAAGGGAAATATTTTCTAGGGAATTAAGAAGAGATTTCCCGCCTTTTCCAACGATTTATCCAATTAATCATCGACAATATTAATAAGTTACAAATTTATAATAAAAACAATACAAAAATACATTGTATAAAGGTAAATATATAATATTCATCATCGATTTCCCTCACCAGAAAAACAAAGGAGATTCATGCCTGCAGTTCTTATCTCTACCTTCTAACGGATAGATAATTATGCTAACAGGACCACTAACCACTAGTAGTCATTCTACCAAAAGTTTTAAAAATTATTAAATAGACTGAATATTTTTTCCCGTCTTTGTTTATAGCGTTTCTTTATTGGTATTTATTCCAAATTTCAAACGTATAAAATTTCAACTGTAGATCAGTTATTATATCTACATGTATTTTATAGCAGGGATTCAACACGCCGATTAGGTGACGAAACTATTAAAGCACCCGTTATGTATCGGAATAGCACATTATTATGAATATTTTGTGAATTTTAAGAGAAATGATCCGTTTCAGACAGTTATACTCTTTCTACCATAACTCTCCATTTTCTGGCATGCAACGGAAAATAAATTATAATTTCAACAGCTCATGATTATTTCATCGGCGAAATGGGCCAAATCCTCAAATGCAGTACACACACAGTTCTGTGTGCAGGAAAAATACCGAATCGGCATAAAATCATTAATATTTAATTTTATCCAACGATATATCAATGGTGCGACTGATTGAATGACTATTTAGAAATGTCTTGCTTGAGATAAACCTTGCCACCTCATTAAAAGAAATCAGCTGTGATTTCAAAGGATGGCATTTTGCATAGAATTGCGACATTTGTTCTTAGTTAAGACATTACAAACGACATTCTTCCAATTTTAACGTAAAAAATTTTAGAGTTGTAACTGTGAAGGAAAGAACTATAAGAATGTATAAAGATATCTCTTACATAAAAATATAGATATAGTTGAAATGATACTAAACAGCGACATAAGTCTGGGCAAATAAGGACGAATAGGTATATACAATGAAATAAACTTTACCTTCATTGTTACACAGACTTTTTCAATAAAAGTCGTAAAGTCGTGAACTGAAAAGAATTTGATATAGAATTCCAATATACCTGGCTGACAGTGTTTCTTTAGAAACGTCTACTTGACGATTTTACGACACGAAATGCACGATACGATACCACCTTACTTTCAACGGCACAAACAGAAATTAAATATTTTCAGAAGAGTTATAAAAGAAATAATAATGTTATGATATAATTAAGGAAAGTAGATACCGAAATATGAGTTATAACACTATACTGGCTCTGAACAGAATAATCGATTCGGCACGTATACGCCAAAACTTCGTGAACATGTTTTCACAGCTATCTCTGGATAGTCCGCATTTTGCGTCCAACCCTCGATCTTATGCAACCGCCACAACGTTCATCGTGGAACTGCGATGATGAACGAGGGAGTGAACGCGGCGCAAGTTGGATGAACATGGATATTCATCACTTAGATCGAGACGAATATGCCAAGAGTCCTACTGCACACGAGAAACGAATTTGCCGCGGCAAAATCGAAAAAGGACGGAGTTCGGCTGCAGCATATCTACGCGAAACCGGAATACTGAGCAGAAGACATGTTTTGCTTTATGAATATCTTTACATTGCTAATGTCAGAGCAGATAGCGAGAATAGTCGAGAACACCAAAGAGCGAACATTTTTTCGCTGTGAATAATGCTATACGTGACCTATAGTTTAAGTAAAGACGATTTATGTCTACAGATGTATCGCTTGTCACTTCCGCGACAACAAACTGTTCGTAATACTTGAACTCTGCGAAAGAGAGACGTTTTCAGGTCCTGCGTCAGACTATGAGCCGCCCGAAACTAATAAAAATCTTTGCCTTATGGAGAACAAATATAATCATCTAAACATTTCTTTTTTCGGTATTTTATTCAGCGAACCTATTAACATAGCGACTCTTATCGGTTGAAAATTACTTCACAGCTTAATTAAATTAAGAAAGCATACCTTTGGCCACCTCTAAGTCTTCATAGAAGTGAAGTTCTTGGCGGATATAAGAAGTAGAATTTCATAGAAGCAAGCCCTGGAGTTGCTAACGAGATTTTAGGAAAACTAAGAATATTTCGTTTTTATCGGACTAACTAAACACGGATTCAGCCAGCGATTTCAGTTAACGCCACGAAAAAAGAAAAAAAGCAAAAACATGTTGAATTATCCTTATTCTTGATTCATAATTTGCTAAATAAGTAAATTTCATTTCCTGAACGGGTTTTGCGCAGAATATAATGTTCGGAGGTCAATGGGATTACGCCTTAAAAAGAAGATTCTGTAACGAATAACCTTCTTTAGGCAAGTTATCGCAGCATTTCTGTAGTTGCAATATTATTCTAAACGACAATACATTATTTACAAAAAAGTCCTGCGAGGCTTCCCAGCTAGGAATGCAGCTGAAGCAAGAAGTCGTGGAGGTAGGAACAAATTTAAGTTGAACATTTCATTGACACTACATGATTATGCTTTCTCGCTTCTATCGAGAACAAACTTGAAAAATATATCTCTTTATTAAGGAGGCATGAGACCTACATGCAGCAAATTACTGAATTAAACACGAAGGTTTTCGGAAATAAACTAGGAAGATATCTATATCAGCTAGCTTCGAGGATAATGACAGAAATAAATTCGGAAAAAATACAAAAAAATTCCGATATAATATCAGAGGACTGAGCTTTACAGCATCCAAATGGACCAAACATTTAATTAGCAAATGCAAAATTCATAAAATCCTGAAAGAGTCCTATTCCTTCCTCGAAAAAATTGCCTTAAAATAGCTCGAGAGCGATGAAAAAGAAGCCAAAAGTTCACAATGGCCGTGAATAGAGTTCAGTGGAGGGATATGAAGATGGGAAGCGTGATAATTACCTCTTCTCCATGCTGTTTGGTTCCCGCGATGGACCTCTTCTCCCGCCCGTGAATGAACCGAGGCCTAAAGGTGGTGTGGCGAGCGAACTCGGGTGCGGGAGGAACTCCGAGATATTTTACATCCGCTTCGGCTGCTGTAAAGAACGAAAAAATGAGACGGTCAACGGGCGAAACTCAAACTAAGTTTAAAATACCATCAAACTTTATAGGCATAGACAGTTTGGTTAATTATTTTACTTCGGACGAATCGTTGTATCAATCCATCGGATGTAAAATAATCAAAAGAAATGTGGGGAATTAACGAATTATTTAATGCAACTTCACAACTGCCACTTCGAAAATTGGGGGAAGCTACACGTGTAGATAACGTTTCAATGGGGAAACTCAGAATTTGTAAAGAAAAAATATCGCATTAAAAAAATGCATTAAAAGTGGACCTGTGGACCATGTTAACATGCTGGACCCGTGGACAGGATTTGTTCATGGGGGGTTTAGAGCCATAGAGTATACAATGCATTGCCTACAATCCAGGGGTAGGAATACTTCCTCCCAAGATATAACGATAATAGAAACTGATTTATTTAAACACGTATAGACGAATCTCCAGCAGCGTGTGCATGGCATAATTGCGGGAGGCCATCCTCTCGCATGCTTTCGTTTATTGTTAGTATAGTTCTCATTGGAGAGAGAGGGGTTTGGACCCCCAAAACCACCCCTTGGCTACGACTCTGATTACAAGAGACCGAGTTGTATACAGAGGGTGATCGGTATACGAACATAATCCGTTCAACGAAGATGTTCGCTATTGATTGCTTTTTGTAGGCCGATAATTGATTTACCATAACATTTTGCTGAAATTTTAATAATTAATTAGTGAGAGATTAATTTACTCTAGAGGCACAAAGAAATTAACTAAAAAATGTAAAATTTCTCATGAACAGCTAACTACAGGGATGACTACGTGTTTGAAAGAGATACGCACGTCACATGGAGACACGATTGTTTGTATTTCATAATCTTCTTTTTCTGTGTATTTTTATTAAAATTTATTTATGTTTCTAAAATTTATTTGCGTGTCAACAGACACATTATTTCATATAAATTTTGTTTGCTTTTCAGATATAATTTAAATTGCCTTCTCCATAAAATTTAGAAACCTTTCAGTATGTTTCGCAGGTTTTCCAAACCCCATTCTTGTGGGTGTTTTCCTGCTGGTTTTTTTTTATAAGAGCAAACTTAGGTTTTTAAACCAACATATTAGTTTTCAAAATAAGGCTGGTGGTTTCGGCCTTTACTTAGTGGTATGCCATAACAGAATGAAATAAGATGGTATGAGAAACACTTTAATTTATACAATACCACAACAAATACACACACTCATGACCTAGGTTTCATTGCTTAGTAAAAATCATCAGGTGAATATGTAAAGAATTCCACAGAATATGACACGTTCACTTAATGATGTTGCTAAGCAATGATTCCGAGGTCGTGAGTGTGTGTATTGATTGTGGTATTGTATAAATTAAAGTGTTACTCCTACCATCTTATTTCATTCCGACAAATTAGTTTACTTCTGTGCGCTCTTTTTCGAGCTATCTCTTATAAGTTTCAAATGAAAAAGGTTAGATGTAAAAAGAGACTTTATAGTCTCAATCTCGCCCGAATAAAGTCGCATTATTATTATTATTAACGTTAGGAGTAAAAATAAACTCGAAGAGCAGGCTACTGATAGTGACAGAGTGCTCCGATCGGCATCCGATAGGCACGCTGTCAGAACTATTCTTTCACCCATCACCCTCTTCTTAAGAAACGAAAATTTAATACTTTTCTAAACGTAAGCACCCACGGCTGTGCTCAGTATATCATAGCAAACTTTGAGGCCAATAAAGCTTCAGCATACATGGCCGGAATCCATTCCATATAAGTCGCGAAAAACAAGATAACTAAAAAAGAAAATGGTAGCGTATTTTCCAGCGAAAACTCAGAATCAACTTCAGGAAGCAGTGAGCTCGGAGGTATATGTTGCGGATAATGATAATTGCGTGTTGCTAGCAAAAACTTTCCGTGATAAATTGGTTGTTCGTATCCGCTGCACACAAAACACGTGCGTGTGGCGTGCCCATGAATATCAACTAAAACGACGCCCACGAATGCAAATACCTTCCTTAGCCGCAATACCTTCAGTTCTTCAGCTCACATTAAACTGACACACATTTTGCAAGAACGTGGGTCCAAAAGCGAGCAAAACTGAAAGGTATAAGTAAGCGGTACAAGCACCTCATGGATTATCACAATGACTGGCAAAGTCTAACAAAATTAGTCCTTTCTTACGCTATAGAATGATTTCAGAAAGAGAAATTTTGAAGTATTTTAATAGATTTCATTATAAAACTTGTATAGATTCACAACATTTTCGCAAACGTTTACCGGTTTTGGCGTCGAAACCGGTAAAAGCTTGCTGTAAATTTTGAGGATTTTTACAAGTTTTGCAATTAAATAAATTAAAATACTTTAATTATGTCATTCTACCAAGTATCGCTTGATACCATCGATTTTTAAGAGAAATTTTGACTAAGAGCATTCCGTTATCATACTTACCGTTACCATAACATACTTCGTATTATCCACACATTTATTTAAACACGACCGGTTTCGACCAAGATGGTCATCTTCAGGAACACTGTATCGGGAAATGTAGTATTTGTACGAGGATCAGGAAATGTAGTGTACCTCAGGATGACCTACTTGATCAAAACCGATCGTGTTTAAATAAACCTGTGGAAGTATGTTTTGGAATTATTTCAGATGGCGTTCCACAATGTTCGGCCACAACACTTGGAATTTATAGTAAAGAGATTCGTCAATTTAAATGCCCGTATCTGCGATGAATACATAGATACCCAAATTATACAATTTTTATTTAAGAATATCTAAGCAAACGGGCAGTTTAACTCAGTAACTTTTTAGGCTGCCTTTACGAGGATCTCTTGCAATGGATGGTGCCACTATGGAGTATACACTAATGGAGCGCCACTTAAATTGCTCATAAACGCATTCCCAAAGCAGTGTGGAGTAGGCGCGGGATGGTAGTTCAGTGGTCAGAATACCTGCCCGGAAAGTGGGAGATCTGGGTTTGAGTCCCAGTCATTTTTCACAGCTGTTTATCCGTGGATTTTAAGGCGTACCCCTGAATGTGCTCAGTAATCACCTTATCCTTTCCCTTATATTTAAGGATTTTATTCATAGGACAAAAATTAAAAACAGGAAATTTTAGGGGACTTAGGTGTTGGGCAATAGGTCCCAGTATTCAACGAAATTCTTCAAAGTCGACCTACAAAGGCTTTAACTAGGCGACTCATTCCAATGTAACTGCCATGCCGATGAGCGAGGCTGTGAGACAACCTCCTCAGGCTCTTCTCGAGGAGGGTGCCATATAGAATATTAAAGTCTCAATTTTTTAAACGTTCGATTCCAGATATGAGCAGAAAGATGTAGTACTTCACATTTCTCGGAGATGACGAATTTCCACAAAACTTCGTTCTCTTACGTTAATTAATTATAGAAGTTTCGTTTGAAAAATAAAGAAGTTATGTAAGAGGAGCCTTAGAAACCGTATTTCTTTACGAATGACTTCGACTAAATTCAAATAACGCTTGGGAATATAATGGAAGACGACGTATGACATCTTGTCTCTAGCGGCGAAATAGCTCGGCGAGACTTTGGTAAACGATGAGTAAAATTGTAATATTTGACATACTCTGTGGTCTTTATCTCTCAAGTACAAGGGCTAACATGTATTTATTGAGAAGCATTACTTTTATAGGCAGAATTAAATGTCTAACTGTAAGCTTTGATAGAACATGCTGAAAGAGGGAGAGAAGCAGAAAAGATTGAGCATCACTACTATAGTAAACTACTATGCGAAGAAGAAAAACTATGCTAAAGCGTCCTAAATATGACTGAAGATGCGCTGGAGGGGATACATTTTTTGCTTAAGAATCCCCAGAGGAGCGACACATAATCAACTAAGTGCGAGTGAATTTTGGTCCCCGAGGGCATTTCCGTTACTCAAAAAGAGGTAGAAGGCATATATTTCTCGGTGAAATATGCTGAACCTTTGAGAGTAGCGTTAAGGAATTCCAAATATCCTGTACGGGAGCGAGGGGATGTATACTAAGTGGGCGACAGCGACCAACGCACTTCGCTTCAAGGCTTCAGGAAGGATACCCCGAAATAGAAATAAGAAATTCTTTGATGAGTGAACGGAAACGTTTACATCCTTGTCATGAAGCAAGGAAGAGAGGCTATTGAAAATATTACGTGACGCAGGAACATTCGAGCAGTGCTTTATCGACAGACCGAAAGGGCTATCACAATGATTCTATCTCCAGGCATCAGAGCGTGAGTGAAATTGGTGGTATAATCATCTTTTGGATGAATGCACTTCATCTACTTCTAATAACGAGATATACAACGTCCATGAATAGGTCTTTCCCTGAAATTCAAGAAATGCACCCTTCCAAGTAAGGACATATCCAGAAGAGGTTACTGGGTTTCAACAATTTCATAAACAAGTTATATTTGACGCATGAGTATCGTAATCCCACTCATTATAACCACTTAATAGAAAAAATAAAAGGCACTTGGATTGGAGATGTCTATAATCAGCGCGAAGGCTAGTTGGATCCTCAAGCCATCCATAAGTAGCTAACATAAGCTATTAATGAGGTTTACTGGAAAAGATGAATAGTTCATTAGTTTTTCCTAGATTTCCAAAAACAATGGCATAAATAGATAATAATGCCGACCATTGGGAAAAATGTTTTCTGAAGTGAAAAGTTAGTATAGTTTGTTTCAGTTGTTTTATACCGAATCAATCAATCTATGGCATAAAAATTGACGAAGGAATAACAAGAAGACGCATTACATTATGTTATTTCGACATGACGAAGAAACCGTTGATAAAAAAAGTTTTAAGACAAGAAAGAGCTTTATAAACTGATGAAAAGTTTATTGTGTAAAATCGTACTTTAACCGACGAAATTTATATTGAAGATTAATAAAAGTTTTAAAAATCTGTTGTCATAAAAACTGTTTAATTGCACAATCTCTCCGTAATCAATGGAATTCATCAGTTACGAAAGTACTCATCGAATTATTTCTATTTGAGTAGTAACTTGATAACATTTAGGTCCATTAACTTTCATCTCTTCTCAGGAAGTAATCTATTCCGATTCTGATCACGAATGAGAGAACAATTCAATAAATGAAAGCAAACGTAATCAAAAAAGTCGCATAATAAACAAAAATTGACCATGTAGACATTTTTATTATACAAAGCTTCCGAAAAATGATTCGACGACTCATCGCACTGATATGATTCTCTAAAAACCAATACTCCATTCGGTGACCACGTCAAAAACCACAGGATAAAAGAACAGCGGTTTGCGTGGAATTGGTTTTAAATCTTTCCGCAATTATCATCGATCACGATTTCATCAAAGATACACCCGTCCCGATACATCTCCGAGGCACGATCGCGAATGTGAACAGAGAGACGATGTGATCAATGGCCTCACTTTCGATGCTCAATTTTTTCCCGGAAAGCTTCCAGGGATCATACGTTGCGTCACCATTCTGAGCCTTCTCGGACAACTTTATGAGCCAGGAACTTAACGGAAAACTTACAAATGCCCGCACCGGAAAAAAATCCCCTCGGTCGAAGCGCTTCCGCAAAAAAATCCGCATGTTCCATCGGACATCGCCCCTTCGCCACATACATTATAGCCGCCTGCGTTTGGCACGTCGGACCATCTGTCCCGAACGAGGTTATCCACGCATTTATTACGGGCTTTTCACTCCCACGCCCTCCGATAAAGTGCTTCGCATCGCGTTTGTCCGCACCGCGTGGTGCTCCACCCTCCTCTCGCGAGAAACGCTCACCACTTGCTTTTTTTTCGGTGTTGTCCCCGATTGTTCTTTCCAATGAATACGCGAGAGGGAATCGTTTTTTATTCCGCGCGTTTCCGTATTCCGCCCTTGCTGTGTCGGAACCGTGCGGAACCAGAGAATAGATCACTACCGAATGCATTGCTGTGTGCGACGACATCGCGCTGGTGATGAAAAAAGCCGGGATCTGATCAATCGAGAGGTATGAGTAAAGTCGTAAATCTTCATTGCAGCGAATTTTAATAACGCACTTACAGATCGCAGTTTAGCATAAATTAACCAAGGGTATTAGCGTGAGAACAAGGATATGAATTGTGACCCTGTAATAGCAAGAAGGCACATGATCTCAAGGGCATCTCTTTCAAAGAATTTACATAATCTCTTTGTTATATATATATTTTTTGATTCTCTATTTTCTTGGATTCCACTCGCCTATGCTATTTTCTCTATATTTTATATAATTCCAAAAATGTAGTCTGTGCCTTCAGAGAATATGTATCTCCTCTAGTTTACCCTGCCCTTTAGTGACCTGCCACAGGGCTTTAATAAACATTATTATCATCACCTCTCTCCACACGGATGTCCAATTGTTTGCTGTAGAATCTCATAAGTTTACCGATTAAGATTTAGCGAAATGGTTCTTACTCCTGGTGGAATATTACCCAGGATCGAACCCGTATCCATCTGCATGACGACACGTGGCAATAATTCGGGGTAACATGCGCTTACTAACCAGCGTGCCTTGGGAACTGTAATATTGTAATATTACAGTTCCCAAGCTCGGCAATGGCTAGTAAACTAGTGAGGCAACAGCCTCAGGGCAAAGCAATCCATAGGGTGTCAATACTTCAATATCGTAAAGTTAGAAGGAAGAAAAACGTAAAAAATGAAAACGTTGAATAGTTCAATGCACAGTTCCTTTCATAAAAATCGAACGTATTGCGTGGTGCATAAGATTGAGGGGAGAGGAAATTCAAAGTACATTTAAAAGGGTTAACGTTGATACCATGACCGGAACCATGTGCACGTACCGTTGATACCATGGACCGTTATACCATGATGACCGGAATACTTTTATTTTTCCTAAGGCACAAGGAAGGATGGTAAAATGTATCTTTCATTTACTTTTGCTTCAAGGCTGTTGTAATATGAGTGATGGCAGTCATTTTGGTCTCTCATTATTGAACAATAGGAATGGTGTTATTAAAACACCTTTGTAATAAACTTGCGTGGGGTACACAACTCACCGTGCCTCTGATCAAGATTCCCGTACAACTATTCCCAGGGTTAGGGCACGCCAGGTTTGGAATCCCTGTTCTTCGGTGATTTCTGAGCCGAAACGCATATCTTACTTTTATCAATAAATATACCTTTTTAACTTATTTGTTGAATAGCCAGCTCAAACCCCTACAATTATTTCACAAGCAGAATAATACCTACATTACACAAGTACTTGAAAACACACAGCTATTCATATATGATAGGGAAGCAAGGGGGTATTGTTATCCATCGATCTGAATAAAAAGGGCTAATTGGTCTTCAGAGAAAAATACAGATAAGTACAGAAGTTAGACATTTTGTACTCTACGATAATTTTTGTTCTTCCTAAAAATCTGAACAATTCGGAGAAATCCTTCGGAATATCTCAACTTCCTCCCTCTTAGCCTCCGTTTGTCTCCTCCATTCCCTTTGCTCTTTCAATTCCCACACAAACCGGGCCCTGAGTCGACTTCGTTAAATTTATTCATAAGGAAACCCAAACGCGGAAGCTCCCTAGAATTTCGCTCGGATTTCAGAATCAATATTCACACCGTTTGTATTAGGGGAGGATTCATATGTCATAAGATACTGAACAAACACAATCCCAGAAATATTAATTGCTTTCCAGCCTCTATAGAAACTCCGGAGCAAGAACAAGTAGCGTCTTGCTTGATTATTGCGAGAATGGCGCTGAAGTGCTGCTGTAACATCAACATACGTCAAGTGATTAGCTACTTCAGATAATTAACGATCGAACGATAGGTTAAATTACGTCTCGTCCACTAAGGGGTAGAGAAATTACTCGGATTTGCAATAGACGGCGATTTCTTCTAGATGTCTTTTGGCGTTTTGTGACAAGCTTTTTCGGGAAACTTAACTTCGGTATATAGTATATAAGGCATGTAGTACTTAAATTCCTACATATTGTGCTTTATGTAATGGACTGCCTATAAACGTTAGTCCGAAGACTGGATGGATTCCCTCTGATATTAGCTACAAATACTTGGAGAGGAAGTAAGGCTTGATAGGCAAAATGAGGAGTGGGGTAATTTGCACATTCATTTCTCACAGAGCCAGTGTATTATGAGAGGTAATAGTTTATGTAGGAGTAACACATTAATGACACTTTTCATAGCATTTTGTGAGGAGCTAAAAATTAACGTCATTATCGATTCCTTAGTGGCTTTCATGGTCCTGCTACCATATCTTGATGGATGAATTATTTATCATTTGTCTTTAGTTACGGGATAGAGATAAATGTATCTTTTATACACTTTTCTCTCAGTCTTGTTCATGGCTGTGATGATATAAAAGCTGCTGAGGTATGAGTTATGCTGAACAATGGCTTTAATAAAGCTTTCTTCTCATTAAATGTTATGAAAAGCGTTACTCGTAGAGTCATTGTGCTTCACTAACGTGGGCTTGTTCTGCTAATAGTATTCTGGCTCAGTGAGGAAAGCAAGGGCAAACTACTCACTCCTCATCTTGCCTGGTAAGCCTCGTTTCCGTCTCCTAGCTATTCGTAGCTGACGGTAGAGGGGATGAGGTTCGAACCGGCCTTCGGGCTGAATACTTTACAGAAAGTAGCTTTCATAATATCAAAGCCGTCAACAGGACTAAGACAAAAGTAAAGAGTACTATTTTTGTATTCTATACCAAATAAAAATGAAGAATAGTCCACTTCTGGAGGTTAGGTAGCAGAAATATAGTAAAAGATTACGAAGTTAAAAAATACGGTACATGAAAATGTTAGTAACTTCCGAAACCATCTCTAATGTATATGAATAAATACATCTTGTAAATCATTAGGCCAAATAAGATCCTAATCGTGCAGAGGAGAGTTGGAATGTGATAACGAAGAGTGGGCTTCTTTGGTACACAAACACAGCATCAAATTTAACTAACAAGGGGAAAATCACCTTTGTCTGATACGGATTCTCTCGAGACTTTCAGGGAGTGTTCCTTGCTCTAAAACAACAGACATGTGTCGTTGAGACCACTAGGCCTTTGTATAAGGAAAATTTGCATTTGAAAATCGAATATAGGCAACACGTGCATTACCAAGTAGATGGTGGAGTTTTGATTGTAGGAAAATATTTTCTCCCGTTATTTTACAAGTAACCAAGTTTTTTTAGTCCTTTACCTTCCACACATTTTTACCATTATTCTGAAGATTATATGGAAGAAACGAATCACGATTGAAATACTTTACTAAATGCATTAAAACCATCGCATTTATCACCAAAATCACTGCAAAATAAGGAAAATTCACAACACACGAAATTTCCTTGGTCATACTCCCAACAAAAGGGTTGTATTTAATCATTTTCCAAGAGCGTCGTTCCGCAGAAACCTCTGCTACGAAAAAATTTCACTCCGGCCTTTGCTATGGACGTAATTCAGGTTCGAGAATGATGGATCGAGGTCCACTCACCTTAATAAAAGTGACTTGTACATTACCCTCTTCAATGAGGGGTAAAGAAGGACCTTTAATATATCTAAATAATAAATCACGCACTTGAAAATACACATTTCCTCAGGAACATGGATATTTTAAGCTCCGCATTATTAAATAAGGAAATAGCTAGTATGTAGAATTAGACACCGAGAGATAATACTGTAAAAAACTCCACTAAACATTTCATTTAAACACCATCCGTTTCAAGTAGCTGTGGTCAACATCCTCATGCAGTGATAATTATAAGTAGCAGAAACAGATATTGTTATTAATTAAATACGTTGAGAATCTTTTGCATAACGTTCTATAACGCTCCCTTGAAAGCTATTCGTGTTTTTGAAGGAGATAAGACGAAAAAGATCGACGGTCATCAAATATTATTTAAGAATACAAAAATTTCTCCGAAGATCATCTTCTAGTTTCATTCCATCCTCGCCAAACTTTAGTCACTTCATATAGCTTATTATTTAATTGAAATTCTTTCGTATTGATTAAAATAAAATAAGTCGAGGAAAAATTCCTCAGAAAATCTTTTTTAATCGCTTTTTTGGAAAGAGCCATATAAAAAAAACTCAGAGAGTCGATTTCCGTTAGGATAATGGACGGAAATAGTTTACTGGAAGTGGTAAGGGTATCTTTTTTCAGGGTAGAAACCCTGAAAAAAGTGAATGCCTGTAAGACATCCCAGTAGTATTTCTGCCGCAAAATATTTCAGCATTGCGTATCACGATTAAATTGTACTTATAATCCTCAGTCAACGGCAACACTAGATATTAAATACGTAACATCGTTATTTTGAGCGAAATTGAGACAGTAAAGTCTCCTCTTCCATTCAACCCATCGTCAATGTAATTTAGATCTGATTCATAAACAATACTGAAAGGTAATTAAATTAATAGGAACGGAAAAAGTATTGGTGGACTAAAAAAAAAACATAAGCGCAGCTTAGGAAAAAGTATCCATAACAGGAAAACACCCACAAAGAAAGGGGTGTAAAAACCTGCACAAATCTACTGATAGTAATAACTAAAAGGGAGTAAAGCAAATACCATCACTCGGAAATGAAAAGATGGTCAAATAAAACATAAAAAACAGTACAAATAGTGGACATAGATATTCATGGAAGGATTAACAATTTTGCCTGTTTCAAATGTAATTACGAAGGAAATGGATTACTCTGTGTAATCGTGACGCACTACCTTATATTTGCCACTTTACACATACATACACCGCTCTACGTTAATATTTTCAACGCGTTCACTTCCTCTGGGTCATTATCGAGGTTCCTCAAACCGCAATAAATAAGCGCCCGAATATACGACAAATAAACGGAAACATTAACTCCACATCCCTAAATCCCATGAAATTCACTTTACGAGGACGACGACAGAGAACGTTAAATCACATCTTTCGAAGACGGCATCCGAAAATCGATGAACATTCCGAAATTCCTCGTCTTGAAGAGAGGCAATAACTCCTTCCCCTCACGTTCACGCCATTGTAACTTTCAAATTTATCTCGAATGAAATCCGAAATTCCTCTCCGATTTTCGCCAAATCAAGGCAATAGCGTGAGATAGGATTATCTTGTTACAGCAGTCGGTAAGGTGTAAGCCACTGAGGAGCTCCGCGACACCTGGTCTGGCGATGACAGTTAATAACTCTTCGTCGTCGGCCCGCGAGGGGAAAAACATGATGGATGAGGAGATGGCACGTACAAATTCCTATCGCTATCCACTATTTCATCACCATTAGGATGGGAGAGAACAGAGCCTTATCTTTCGACGCAAAAACCACGGGATCCAAAGAGAATGTACTGGTTGGTGAGCCAAATTTCTATTATGATACGGAACAATCAACGTTCCGAACAGGGAATCGAGCCAGAACCTAAAGCCGACACAAAAAACGGTTACTTTTATAGAGTGAAAACCAAACTCAAACCGGAAAACTAAAAACATTGAACCTGAATCGAAACCGGAAACTGTTATATTTTCACAAGGAAAAGGGTTTAGGTGAATTGGAAACATAAGGCGTGCACCTAGGAAAAATACTCAGGAGAAACGGACATGGAAAAAGTCAGACGGGACCGGGACTCGAACCTAGGTCTCCTCATTGCCGGTTGGTTGCTCTAGTAAAGTCTCCCAAACGCCATGGAGAAATGTTCTGGTGGGATAGCTCAATGCACAGAACAACCATCCGGCGATTGGGTAATTCGGGTAAAAAAGCAGTTCAACGTCGGAAGTGGCGAAACCGGAAATGATCTGACATTACCATTGAATCGTGAAACCGGGACGAGAAAACGGTTCGCTACCGAAATTTAACGCTGTAAGAAACGAAAATGCAAACGGTAGATCTTGTTCTGAATCTAGATGAGTGACCGAGGACGTTTGAAAAGGCGTTGAAAGACACTATTTCAATTCATTAACAATACCCACACAAATACGGGATATTTCTTACGACTTGAAGTACAATCCTTCGGCAACGGGTTGATAAAAGGGACAGTCTAACACAGAAGTCCTGAAAGCACCACCTACGAGTACACGCACGTTTCCCAACAGCTTTAAAAAACACCGTAGAATTGAATCGCAACCGCATATATTGATTAATCAAAGCATTTTCACGTGGCCGGCAGCAATTATTCACATTGGATTTAAAAGCCTTCGATTTGCGCACGGTGAGCACCTCTCTGTAATGTCAACCCTTTTTATTAATCGACGGCCGTAAATTGTTACGCATTAATTCCGGGAGGCAAATTGATTACGCATGCAGGTGGAGAAAATAGGGCCTAAAACGTTACTGCATTATGACGAATCGGATTGGAACGATGTCCGCTGCATTCGATGGCGAGAGATGGCATCGCGAAAGCGAGGATTATTGACATGTATACTCGTCACGCCTTCATTGGTATGTTTGCGAGATATAGGAGCATAAAATGGGGACAGTTATGGGACGAATTCGGACGATTTTTTATACCCGACGCGCTAGTTACTCTTTTGTTTGTCAGCCGGCATTACCTTCGATGCAGCAAACAGATAATATCGGATGAATCGACAACGTAACCAAAACAACCGGCCGAATCTATTCAAATCAGGTCGAGGAAAATTATTGAAATAGAGGAGTGAATGAGCGAGCAAGTTGCGCCGTATGTTCGCTAAATTGTGCGGAACAAAGACGATGAAAAAGAAGCATGTCGCTGTTCGCAATAAAACCTATTGAAACGGAAGGCGAATCGATGTTTTCGAAAATACCTTGGTAACATTCGGAAAAAAATATCGATGACGTTTAATTAATCACCAGCTAGTCATTTTAGGCAGAGCTTCATGCAGATCGTGACAATCGTAAATATCAATGAGTTGGGAGTAAAAATGGTGAAATGGAGCTTAATTAAGAGACCGAGATTGAATGATAAATCCGCTAATCTAGTCTTAGAAACCTCAAATCTCCCTCGACCATGTTTTAATTTTTTCCTAACATAAAATCCAGTTTACATTTTGTAGAAAGAATCAGACCAGTCTTCAGTCCCTATAATGTATCTTCTCTGAAGCAACGATTTTAAAATAGAACTAAAAATACACTTTGTATATATTAATCTCCATAACTCATTTTAATATAGTTAATATAACAATGGATAAGAAGCCTCAAATCTCCCTCTAGCATGGTCGAGTTTTTCCTAAATATAAAACCCAATTGCCATTAACGTAATGTGTAATGTAATAAAATTACCATTGTGGAATGAATCAGACGCAGCAAACCATTTCTTCATTACCTTGAATGCATCCTTCCTTAACCGTCAAATTTAAAAAGAATTAAAAAATACTTTATATAAGTATATCTCCATAACCTATTCTAATAAAGTTAATATAAATACAATGATCATAAATATCCATGCGAGAATATTCATAACGCTACAACTACAATTTCAATCGAATTTATTGTTTCGAAGTCGCCAGGTGTTTACAATATTGTCCATTGCTGGCGTACAAATGTAAACTTTTTTTCATACTAAAATGCTGTAATCTTTCTTGGTTAACACACACCCTAATTGCAAATCAATGCAACGAAAATTAACTAAGTGCCAAACAATGAAAGTTGGGTCACCGATTATAAAGCTCCAAAAACAGACATTCTTTCGAACAAAATACAGTAAAACCCCAGCTACGGCGAGTAAAACATCAAAACACGCACGAATGAACGTAGAAATAAATTTTCTATCGTATGCAATTTACTGCATTGAAATCGGTGGACTGTATTATATAGAAGAATAAATATTATAGAAGCTATAGCTTCTTAAACTTGATGAACTCGACTTTTTTATAGACAGTACAAGAAAACTGTATTATAAATTTATGCACTCAATATCCCAAATATATAAAAAAAGGGCAGTGAAAATTGTTACGAAAGGTTGGAAGATTAAAAATTGAAATGGGAAAACGAAATTGAGGAGAGCTATTTGAAGGATCTGCTGATTTTTAGGGAGTGAACTAGTTTTTCTTAATGAGAAACATGAGGTAAAGATTTTTTTTACCTATGCGAAGCTTACGGGCAACAAAGTAGCTTCACCTTCATCTCCTGATAGACCCATCGTCACAAACCTAGATCACTTTCTTAGAACTCCATTAAATGACACGCGATTACATTTCTTGGTAGCAAAAATTAGACTCGTTTAAAAGCAATTTAGGACTCATTACCGGCGTTTCTTCGGAATTCTGCTTTCCAACGCAGAATCTGTTAGCACCCATAGAGCTGTGAACTAGAATGTCCAGCGGTACAATCATGAGTAATCGACTGCAATTCTTTCCATGGAGTATGAATAATGCGATTACGAAACTGAATTTTTAACTTTGCGCGAAGCATGGATTAACAGAAGCGTTGAAAATAACAATGCTAACAAAAACATGAATTAGGTAAGCGTTGAGTGAAACATTGAGTTTTATCTCAGCTGATTATTTTTCGTTCATTTTTATGGCTTCGCAAACAGAAATTTTGTAATTCGATTGTTTCGATTCAATATCTCTCGCTCTCACGGCGATTAAATATTTTTAAACAAACATTTTTAAAACCAAGAGCTCTGGGAACTTTCCAAACAATGAGAGATACTTATCGTATCCTAATAGCTACCGTTGTTTTGTTTGTATTTTTCCGCTTTTGTTGGAAACTTTCCTGCGTTTATTTTCGCTTAGAAAACCATTAAGCCGAAGAATAGCTATGACAAGATTTTATCACCAGCCATACTGTCACACTCACTGTCATATGCAAGAGGTCCCCGAGGTTTTCCATGCGGAGGCTTCCGAAGCATCTTATCAGAACATTAAACGTGCTTTCGGTCTCACAATACAATCTCTGCAGTGATAAAACTTGTTCTTTTTAATTCTTTGTTATATCTGTCACGGCGAAAACATGAAGCGACTCTCGGGTTTGATGTCAGCTTGAGAGTACAAAGTGTGGCACATAATTAACGCCTTCTTAACAAAATGGACCTGTAGTGCACCTAAAACTGCTACAGCAGCTTTGAATGGAGTTTAATCGTAGTGTTACTGGTAAACTGTACTGTTTTATTAATTATTCCGTTCTTAATTTTTCTTCTGGTATCGAAACTTACCCCGACACCATTAATTCCTTCCCTCAAAATTTTTTTGACTTTAAAAAAAGATATTTCTCCCTTTAAATTTGTTTGTTTATACACAACTAATAACGGAGAGAAAATCTTTTTATTCCCTTAGATAGCTATTTAATATTATATTTCATTTTTTATTTCCTTAAATTTTAACCTGCTTACGGTACATCCAAATGTTAGGTAAAACATTAGAGGTCTACAAATGATACACAGATAAAAGAAAGCATACTAGACAAGCTCAAATACTGAGATTTCTTTTTGAGAGTAAAAATCGGTCAAATCGCAGAAAATCCTAAATACGAGATATCTCAGGCACGGATTGGATTCGATTTTAAACCACTCTTTTCTACAATATCTCGGACGCGACAGGAAGTGATTAAATTAAAAAAACATTCAATGTCCCAAATCCAAGAAGGCTTTCACACTTTCTCCAACGAGCTCCGTAAGAACCCCTATGAGCACCCGTGGAATAAAGGGCTGCGTGATGCATAAGGGAGATTCATTCCCTTTGCACCCGAGGTGAATGGAATTAACAGGAGCGAGACTTGCACCGTGGTTTACTTTACCCCTTTCAGGTCGCGCTAAGTACGTGAATAATGCAGGAGAGCGGTAATGCCATTGAGGAACGGTGACGGGAAGTGAAAGAGCATGGAGCGATGCGAAAGTGTGAGAGCACCCTGTGACTAACAATTAGAGAAGAGGGTGCGTCATTCCACCGTGATTCAATGAGTGAATGCTGTTAGAAAGTAAAACGGTTCTTCCGGACGCATCACTTGAGATCGGATGTCAATTTTCTTAAGGTCACGTTCACAGCTTTTGTTCTTTTAATTCTGCGACAAAGGTGGTGTTAAGTAAGGCATTGAACCCAAACCAAAACGAAAAAAGTCACTTTTGCCGGAGTGAAACCGAACCGAAATTTGATATTATTGACCATAAACCGGATACCGTTCTGGTATAGTTAAATTTCCGATCATTATTCTAATTAAGTGTAACATTAGTTATATTAACTAATCATGACTAACCGTGACTTGCAACTCACTACTTAATTCACATTTTATAAAATTCACTTTTAATCGTAATAACTTATTTGATGCCTCTTTATTACCACGGGTTTTATCGTGATATTAAATTAAATTTTATTAAAATTTTATTCACAGCAAAAACCTTCAGTGGGATTGAAACATTAAGAGTTCGAAGAGAAATCTGAAACGGTTCGAACTAGTTTTTTAAATCTAACCATAGCGAAAACCGGAACGAAAGTGACCATTGTACGATAACCTGATGTTTAATGTTAGGAATGTTAGCTCAGAGATGGTTCCATTTGAAATCATCAAATTGTTAACTCCTCTGCTTCAGAAAATGTATGCCCATTATTGGTAAAAGAATATGCCGGAGAGTGAGCTAGGCCATTATAATTCCACAGGAAAGCAGTTAAAGAAATTGTGTGAAAACAAAATTAAAATATTAACAACAGTCGATCAATTAATAATCAATCTTCTTTTCGAAACCATAGCAGCCAATGATGTCATCGGTACCCTGATATTTTTCCCATGCCGATAAAGTTTCCACTAACCTATAATAGTGAAGTAGAATAATTGAAGCTGCCGGATAGAACGGTGACAAAGTTTATTTTTCTAAAACACCCACAAGGAGAAGGTGCGAACAAAGGAAACTCTTTAACATACCAAGGTTATAATTATAAATGATTCAGATACCAAAGCCCTGTGACATCAAACTGGAATTCACTTCGAACACAGAATACACAATGATGGCATGAAAAAGAAGACGCAATGTTAAGGTTACGGTTGAGGGAGTTTCACTAGTGACCTAAAGGGCGAGGAATTTGATCAGGAAATGAAGATGGCCGCAAAATACCAGAAGATGTGAAACACGCCTTGCCATCATTGAAATATCTATCTAATGATATTCCATGAGCAGACCGAGGGTTTTTAGAGCTCCTTCCGCCCAATCCAAACGGCCATTCAAATATTTTCTAAGTTTCGTAAGCTTCGAAGATTTCTATATCCTGGTAAAAATGTCATACAAGACATTACCGCTAGAAGTTTATCACTCTATGTTCTCGCGATGCAATTGAAAAAGGGTGTCAAATTTTAGTGATTGCACATTTTAAATTACAAACAAAATTGCTACTTATAGAGTAGCAAATTTTTGTAATAGTCTAATAGTTGTAATCTAATACACTATTTTAAGCCTAACACACTACTATCTTATAAATCTATTACACTATTTTCATATGTTAATAAATATTTATCCTTCAATAAATCACTGAAGTAGGAATTTCATCATACAGCTGAGCAATCACGTATGCATTGATACCATTCGAAATTGTCGGGAAATATTAGACTGCAATATATTAAATCCGAAATTTGTTCAGGAAAACTTTAGGAAAATCGAAGTCATCGATTCAGATAAAACAACATTTTCCGCAATAAAAAATTACAAGTCGTGTTAACCATCAGAAACTCAACATAATGAGTTGAGATTCCGAAACAAAAAGAGGGCTCCCCACTCGAGTAAACCACCCAGATGGCGACATTAAGAGTGCAATAAAACGAGACCAAATCCGAGAACAGAGAGAAAAACTTTCTTGACCAAAAAAAGAAGACAGGCCCGAAAAGACGAAGGTCGGACACTATTTACCTCTCCAATATTTTTCAATTCCATCGGAACCCGCCGATAAGCCGACCAAGGTTAGAAGGTGCTTCGAGGATCTTCGCGTTGCAAAACTTTTCACCCAGGAGGAAAAAGAAGAAGAAACACCCTCTTTACTCCCGCAAGGGCGCCATTTACCTCTTGGCCAAACCCATTACTCACTACCTCAATAGGGATCTTTTTTTCTTTCGATCTCTCCTTTTATTCATTCTACGGCGCCATTCTCACCTCTCTGGGCGCCCTAATGATGACTCAATACTCTTTACATTCCCCCTTCCCTCTTTCACCGCCGCTTTCACTCCTAATCGCTCCCATAGACCCTCCAAACCATCCTCGAAAAACCTCAAAATCGCCCTCATTTGTCTTCTTCTCGCCTTGACGTTTTTCCCCTCTCTCGAACCCTAATCCGCGTTCAAAAACCCCCGCGCAACAACTTCAAAGAAAAAACCTCTTTCGTGTGTTTCGGGAGCTCCTCCAATAGGTAACTTTGGGAATCCATCCCATTTTCATCGCTCTTTTGTTTAGCCCTTCAAATCGGAGAAAATTCGTTTCCCGAGATCCTTTTTGCGAGCGAAAGAAAGTTAATTGAAGATATCTGAAGAGGATAATGGGGGAGATGGATTTAGAGGAATTGAAATCGTTAAAAAACGGGGATGAAGCGCTCCCGAAAGGAAGTCCTTCGGATGGGTGATTTAAAGAGCTTTTTGTTCCTTTTGAAGCAGTAGCGAATGCGACCACGATATGTCGATGATGAGAAAGTCGACATGTTGGCCGCTCTTTCCATAAATACTCCTCAGTTACAATTTTAACCGTCAACCTTAGAACATGCGCAAAACAAAAGGTTAAAGAAGACTTTGTGGGTAAAGGCGTGCACCAAGAAATATTCCTAGAAAAGGATAGAGCAACCATCCCGCAATTGGGAGACCCAGGTTTGAGTCCCGGTTCTTTCTGTCTTTACTCATGTCCGTTTCTCCTCGAGAATTCTAGAACTTGAAGAATTAAGAAAAACCTTGTAGTGTTCACAAGATGTTTATTACATAACCGGTTTTATCTATACAGCCATCATCTCTATAGACACCATAAATACTAAAAAAAAGGTCAATCATTTCAGCTGTGTAGCCGAAACCGGTCGTGTAATAAAATAAACACCTTGTGAATATTACAAAGTTTTCTTATTCCTTACACTATTCTTACACTTTACACTAAGTCCGGTCAGATATGACAGAACTCTAAAACTTGCAGATGGAGACATCATGACTTTACTGTGATCTGTATTTGTAACTAACCTTAGAATTGTGTAACTATAGTAAAAATTGTAAATGTTGTTATAATTGATCTGTACTGTCTACGGGAGGTTTTTTCTCCCATCATTGGGCGAATGCCGGACAGAATTCACTATTATTTTCTTATGTTCCCCTGATCGTAGCCACCTGGTCCACCGACCAAATTGAGATTTTACAACGTTTTGAGATAAATTTACTATATTCTTTGACAGAAAATAAATAAATCGTAGATGATTGCGTAAATCGTAAAGACACAACCGTGTTAAAATGTTTTAGTCATTACATTCATAAGTTACGAACATCTTTTTGATGTCCGCTAAATTTCTGAATCTCATCAACTCATATTCAATAAATGAGCTTCGTATCTAATCCATCACCTTCCTTAGTTCTGAACTTGAACTCTAGGAATAATATAGAAAACTTCAAATTAAATTTCATCTCCAAACCTTTGACAGAAAATAATTAACGAGTTTCGTGGTCTCCGTCCTTTTTTCCACTTTCGAAAACAACTTCGCTCAAACATTCCTTTCATCTGAGTGACATAATGCCTAATTAATACATTACTGCTGCCTCGCGGAGCTTCTAGAAACAGCTATGACGCTTCGAGCAATTACTGTGTTTGCACCATAATCAACTTGTCAACATCATTAAAACGTTATAAAGAGAGGATATGGATGTAAATGGGCTCAAAACATGATGTCTGTTTGTTAAATGGAGGAAGTTTGATCATTTAGTTCCATAACCGAACGGCTGGAGAAAAAGATAAATAAAGTGAAAATGCAAATTATTCACTCACGTTTTCGGTGAACGTTTGCTCACTGTTAACTTCACTTCCGATTGTATTCAGGTAACGTTTTCACGATTTTTTGTATATTTCAAAATTATATTTGAGAAGCCTTTTCAGGAAACTTCACTCCGATCAACCGAATCTATATCTAATGAAACATGAAAAATAACAGCATCCCACGGGAATATCTGTAACATAGTTAACTTTTTATTTTAAATCAACAAATATTAATGGAATGGGTAACTCGCGAAGGTAAAACGCGTTCGAATTCGACGGAAATGATTCGTCTGAGAAGGGGCACATTGCCGCAATTCTGACGGATATAATTCGCTTCATTTGTGCTCGAGGTATTCCTGCACGAGCGCCCGGAAATTGCTCTTCGATGTGTCCCGCTCTGAAGGGCGAAGTAAGTCCATCCGTGTCCTCTTGGGCGTTGCCCCTTTACCAGTCCTCCAACAAATCCCCCACCGCTTCCATTTCCCTCATTGTGCACCTCCCGTGCTCTGAATAGGGTCGGGATTCGCAGACGCATTGGCGGAGAGCTCGTCACGCACCCCGTTACTCTTTTTTTCGATTCGGAGAGAAAGAGAGGTCATTTCATTCCATTCGGAATCGCGAGAGCGCACCCTTCATTCATCCGATGGAGAATGGAACGGAATAAACGAATCGTCCGGCCGTGTTTCGGGGACTCCGAAAGAATCCGCTATTCATTCCATCCAAACACATTTCCCTAGCGTGATGTTTGCGCTGCGGTGATTTTCCCGCCAAACTCTCCCGCGCTTTTTTTCTTCGCGCGCTTATGTGTTTCAGTTGACAAGTTTTCTCTGTCGCTTGTTTAAACGCTGATCCATCGGGCGAACGTGCTCCCGCCTCCATTCGGCCTGTTGAAACCCGTCGCTTGATAAGGGTTTGACGTTTTTTCGCAGTCATTCGCGATAACGGCGGGGGTAACGCGGATGGCTTTGATGTACTCGTCAGCATTCCGACGTCGGGAATATCATTTATATTGAGCGATCGGACGCGGGAATTGATTCGAAAAAACCAGATGAAATTCTGTCGGAATGAAAAATCGAAATTTGCTCGGAGAGGAATTCGTTCCGACTCGGAAAGTGTAACTGGTACGCAGTTCAGGAAATGTTAATGGAAAACGAAGATGAAAAAGGGATTTTTTTGGCCCGGATGAAAGTAAGGTAATTACTCGGAATAGATACGTTCACTGGAGGGTAATCAAACCTTAAAATTGACCTTCTGAGGGCCGCATTTTCCCCTATGAAGACATCGCGGGCAGTAGAAGATGAACTTCGCTGAATTATTAAGTAATAATACCAGAAATAGTAGAAATTTGATTGAAACGATTAATTAGAAATATATATAATTGAATATAAATAAATAATTGCATTCCCAACAGAATTTACTTTTCCTAATTCAGTAGACTAAAATTTGCGCGAATGTGCTGTAAAAATTTACATAAGAAAAGAAGAATTTACAATTTATTTGAAATAAAAATCACAATCGGAAGAAACAAAATGTTTCCGCGATCAAATTACAATTAGCGATTAATTGTTAATGTCCATAATATTTAACACAATAGAAGGAGATTTTTCGTTTCCGCCGTAGGCGATAAAAAATCGATACTTTTATTCCATTTACGTGAAGGAAAAGTAGATTTATTACTGCAATTAAAAAAAATTCATTCATATCTACTTGAAAGACACGCCCTTTAAAGTATATAACATTTAAGTTTCCATTACAGGCAGAAAAGGATGCTTTTAGAAGGATATCACTCTTGCTAGGAATTTATTATGGAATATTCTTCTATTACAAGCCTATTTAATACCGTTAAGTATATAACTATTACGTTATTACGGCGATTTTACACACCTGACCTCGGAAGGCGATGCTCTGAACAAATGATTATGAGCACCAGCAGCTGAACAGATTAAAATTACAATGAATTGAAATATATAAGCACTTAATAACAACACAAAAAATTTAGTCATTATTTTTTATGAATATTTTGGATTTGTGTTACGATGACCAACTTCAGATAATGATGCTCCAAGTGCCTAAAAAAATTACATCTCCGATTAATCGCGTCATTTATTCGAAACGACAGAATAAAACGATTACTTCGCTTTAAAAAAGCAATACATGAAAAACTGAACGTTCTTGTAGAGGGAATACAACTGGAAAATCGGGTAGTTCAAGCGTCTCGAAAATCTCGGGGGAAAAGTCAAGAAACACATCGTGGGAAAAGAAACGGATACAAGGAGCAGGACCGTTAGAATTCGAAAATTAGAGTCAGATCGGGAGAGACAATCAGTGGAGCGAAGTGGAAAAAAAGTGGGATCAGAAGAAAAGGATGAAAAATTCAGAGGCGAGAACGGTGTGAGAGAAGTCGTGAGATAGCCAGAGACGGACAAAATGGCCGGGAGAAAAATGGTCGAAACAGAAAAAAACCCGGAAATCATAAGCTAAGTGGGAACGAAAGGAAATAAATGTAGGTGTGGATGAAAAGGAGAGAGAGAGAGCTCTGGCGGAGTCGCCATCACAGGCCATTTGCCTCGTCCAATCTCTTTTTTGTGCGAAATGGAGAAGCGAGTCAACAAAGAGACTTCCGCAGACTCCTTTACCCCCACCAACGGATAAAAACGCAACTAGATGGACAATAAAATGCCGCACGGAGCCGCATTCACTCCAAAGACAATGCTTCTCTAACGGGAGAGATACGGAAATCGGGGATGGGTTAGAGTTCGGTTTGCTCTGGCGTAAATAAAGAAATCGATGGCTCGCATCCGTAGAGAGCGGATTTTAATTTAAAAGCTATCGTATAAACGTGAAATATGAATTCAATGAGATCGAGTACGCGCCCCTTTCTCATTTCCAGCGATCACGAGCTTTCCATGCTTTCGAATTGAATTAATTCACGACAAATATTTACGAAATGCGGAATTTCACAAAATTTACGGGTTAATCTGTATTTTGGAATCACTTCTCGCTAATGTTCGAAATTATAAACCTATTATGAACATTTTTGTGACTTTAAATTTTAAACAATTCTTACAATAATTTATTTTAAATTATTTTAATTCCGATTTCATTCATCAATAATCTTTTAATCTTGAAATCAAATTGAAGGGTGATTAGTTGTTAATTCAATCAAAATATAAATAAAAAAGAAAACAAGTAGACAATGAAATTTAATTTTTTTTCACCGTATTAATTTACTTTTACGTTGCAACTCCATGGATGCACAAAAATATTGATTTCATAAAAGAATACTAAAGATAAACTCTCATTTGGATGAATCCGAATTTAATTACCATCTGCGACGGTAATGTATAATAAATAAATAAATAAAAATTATAAACCACATAATTATCTCTGCAGCTCTGAGTATGTTAAAGGGTTGATAATTGTTACTAAGAAAACTATTACGAAGTAATCAATATGAATTCAATTACTGAATCACAGAAACATCTTCCTTCGGAGCTCAATTTAAGCGAATTGTGTCAATCTCTCTACACGTAAAAATATTTTTTCCATGTGAACTATGAACAACTATGAACGAAACATGTCCGCTCGCTATCTAGGCTAAAGTAATTCTAAGATTTGCAGGCAGAGTTAATAAATTAACAGTGGAGATAATTGTGTCCTCATCAGCTCTTTCATGCGTACGTTCTTGCAAGGAATGAGAGAAAAGGTAAACAGGCACTAACACGTTAAGTATAATAATTTGGACTAAAAGGCATTGATATGGCAACTGAAAAGAAATTCTAAGAGGAACATTAGCGGTACTCACATCCAAATATAACTCAGAATTTCATAACTTCTGCATCGTTAAGAAAACAGAAGTAATTCGGGAGTAGAGCTAATAATTTAGAATGGATTTATAAACTTAAATGATGGCTTGCACAAGTTATATTCCACCAACGTTTTGACACGCTGAGAATCAACTTTAATGTAATGAAAAATCAGTTTGCTAATTGTAAAGCACCTGTCTGCATTATCATTTTAACATATTCCTTATCTTATTCAATTTTGTTACGTTAAGTGTACGGCAATTAGCCTGAATAATTATTTTGTTCATTGAAGATGATTTTTTTAACCCCCCAATTAAAGTTAATCAAGTTAATTTATCTTTACCGAAAAACAAACAAACTCAGCAAAATAGCTTGCACTATTTTGTTAAATGCGAGATCCATGGTTTGATCCCCGGAATTAACACTATTTCATGTCATCATTTCAGTTAGTACAACATTTTTTCCTTATTGGGTTTCCATACGTTGGCACACTGCCACCCTACCTTGAAATAGTCCACAGTATATAAATTTTTCCCATTTATAAATTATTATTAAATATTATTTTACAACAATTCATAGTCGCTATAGACATTCAACCAAAATAAGGGGGAAGAAATCTCGGAAAAATCCTACTGGCTTGGATCTTTCTAAGGGCTCCCATAAGAACACAAAAAACGCCTTATGGTCCCGAGACGAAGATGGAAATCGCAGGCTCTGAAGAAAACCGAAACAAAAGGACTTAAGAAAAAGCGACGTGGTGGTCTTCACAGCGACGTTATTCAAGGAAAGAGATAAAGACAATCGACACGAGTCTATCCGTCACCGCTTCATCCATATCTGTGCGGTTTCCGCTCCCTCGGCAGAAGGCGGGGGATTGCTTCCTGCCTTCAGACGAAGATTTACTGAGGAAAAGAAAGGCGCGGAGATGGAAGCGGAACGAAGGCATCCGGGATGCGTGAGACATGGATGCAGCTCGGCAATGATTCACGAGGATTCCGGTGACTATCAAAACAAGGGATTTAACATAAATATGTATTTATTCTCGAGAACCCCCGGGAGGAATTTGAGCGGCCTCTTCTATAGATCAGAGTGTCCAATCCGGAGGACTGCAATACCTTCGACCATGACGTCGCTGATCGCAGAGCATGAGTAGACTTGAATTAGTAATGATTCATCTGAAATCTTTACCGTGATTAAGCTTAACTTTACCTATGATTAACGATATAGGTAAAGTGAGAACGAAAGTTCACTTTGAGGAAATTCCAAACATTAATTGCTTTTCTTCCACTTTCGTAACTTAATTAGCGTAGCATTAGCAAGAGTAAAAATCTACTGGGCCGCGAGGAACTCCGTAAAGTACTGTAGAATAAAATTGCAACAGTAATAGTATTGTTAACAGTGCATCTGTAGCTGAGATAATTTTGCACATGTGGGCTCCCTCCAGGAATCGGGCCCGGGACCCCTTTCCCATAAGGCGAACGAGCTACCCACTTGGTTATCCCAGAGCTCCGGGAATAAAATTCATCGCTTTTAGCGTGCTGGTGTTTCTATTTCCTAACTTCATCACATCATCTAACTGAAACTTGTACTTATACATTATGGAAATCAGCAGGACCTTCAACTGATACGAGAGTGATTGAAATTTAGCGCAAAATACTCCTAGAAGGGGCGAGTTTTTTTCAACGATTCCATAGAATGTTTCAGGAGAAATAACCACAGAGTGCGGGGGTTAAAATATCGCGCTATATACCTTGTCACGCGCGAATGATTTATGTGCAGTTTTGTAATAAATAACAAATTTGCAAATGATAAATAGGTGTGAAAAATAGCGACATGTCTGGGACTCGAACCCAGGTCCATGTCGATGTTTTTTCACACCTATTCATCCTTGAGATCCAGCTGCGCGGCTTTTCCGCGCTAAGTAATTTCCTTTCCGAATATCCTTGTGAAATCTGCAAATATCTCAAGAACATGGACAGGTTTACAAATCGCTCGCGGACTATTCACCACTTCGTAAGAGTTCTGGAGCGCCAATAACACGTCTGCGCAGCGCATTAACACAACCGGTAACGCAGGCTTAGAAATGATTTCGCGATAAACTTTCCGAAACTCCGACCGACGAATTTTATCAACGGGGAAGTTTCACCCGAAAGTCCACCGCCGAACAAGTTGCAACTATAAACACGAGCCCAAAAACCAGTCAACGATGTATCGTCGCCGGGAGCTAAGTAAACCTTCGAAAATGATGGGAGTTTGATGAAAACCGGCGTTTTCCCAGAATCGCCCTTGGGATTACCAAGTGGGCGGCCGTGAACTAATTGCTCGAATTCCTCGCAAGTTTCCATTGACGGGAGTTGAGCAAGCTTTCCGCTAGTTCGAATCTCGCTTCTTCGCAGAGGAACCTCGAAAACCATTCCTCATCGCCGAGGATTATCAAACGTGAGCGCCGAAACACGCCGGCTTACTGGTAAACCCTCCGCAAACACGTACTACTTTCGATACATACCGAAATGACTTGCGACTCAAAGTTCTATAATCCGACCGGCTTCCTAAATACGATGCCGCGGAGTGGTGAAGTATTTAGCGAACGTGATCGATGAAGAGAAGTTTCGAGGATGGCGCAGATGTTGCGAAATAAGTGCAAGGCACTTTGCTCTTTCCACTGTTGATGGGTATGAAAAAAACGTTGCTTGATTCACTGGGTGCATTTCCTGTCACTCACTGCGTACACTCATGATTTTTTTCGTCCAGTGTGAATAATCGTTTCTTAGGTTCAAATTCTTGAACAAACACTCAGTAAGAATTGATAAGGATATTGGAAAAAATGGAAAGTATTTGTTTTAAAGGAAAAGAGATATATACTTTACCACAGGAGTTAGTAGTAACTAACTCCTGTGGTAAAGTATATATCTCTATTCCTTCATTATGTTATTCAATTACCACAACATCTCGGTCGCCTCCGTGAATTTTAGTATTCGTTTTGATTTAAAAATTCCTTCTAACTGATTTTGGGATGAACTATAGGAAGGATACTGAACTAAGGACGCTAAAAAAATCTCCCATCATATTTCATATGATGGGAGTTCAGAGCAGAACTTTCCTACAGAGGGACTGATAAACTAACTGGCATTCTGACAATTCTCTTGCACTGGCAGTATGCAACGTCAATGAGAGCGGAAGTTAATCGTTAAATGCATTAGTGCCCGCATTGAAAGAACTTTGGTGAAGTTCCCAAAGTTCTCCGTGTGCCTACCTTTTTGAAATAACTTTTCTGGGGTAAAACTTTCGCGGCAAAGGTTAACACGAAAGTAGTTCGTTTACCCTCTTCTCAATTTTCCAACAGGAGTTTTATTTGTCCAAGACTTCGGATGCCTCGACTGAGAACGGAAGTCTTTCAAAGCCGTCCTGGAACATTCGTTAATAGTTCCATCGCTAAAAATCCTAACCTCAAAAAAATCGCGAGCCCAAGGGTGCAAGAGAGGGCGAAAATGACTGCTTTGATAAGCATGCTGAGTCGAAATTACCGTTGAGAACCAAGGGACGCGTAATAACGGGTCTAATGATCGACAAAGGCAGAGGATACCTCAAAATTTGTCAAAAATAATCCACCTAATTCCGTGCGCAATATTAGTGAGTAGAACTTGAACTCTGAATAAGAAATGCCTTGTTTCCAAATTTCTTCGTGAATGCCTTAATGGTATTTATGAAATTCGCAACTGACATTCTGAGTCAGCACTACATTCCCGGTTCAATCCCCAGACAGAAAGAAAACCCTTAGTAAAACGGATAAATACATGAGATTTTTGAAAGAAATTTCTCAACTTCTCAACTTCTTTGAGCTGTTAGTTAGTTAGTTAGTAGTTAAACGGACAAATACGTAAGGAGATTTTCAAAGGAAATTCGTTATTACTACCATATCTCCTTAGAACTGTTGCGAGTCGGCTCAAGATGTGCCACGTAATACCCGAGCAAGGGCAAACTGCCACACTCCTAATCTTCCCTGGTAAATTTCCTCTTCAAAGCCTTCATAGCTAAGGTAGGGGGGGCTGAGGAGGAACTCTTTACTTTTAGTGCAACTTTGTCTTAAATGGGTGTACGTGAGGAAAATGCTAAAGGAAATCGTTCCACACTTATTTACTTCAATTTTCAATATGCAGTTTAGACTGTTTACAATATACCGTTCAGACACTGCGAGAAAGATCAGAGAAATAGATGCTAAAACGAATCGATACAAGAATTCATTTTTTCCGCGAACGATACGCGAAAGTAATAGATTAGCGAAGTAAATTCAGTAAATTCATGGTGCTTGCACCCCCTGCCACACGCCGAAAGGCGGCTTGCAGGGTACTAATGTAGATGTAGATGTAGACTGGGAATACCAAGCGAGTTGTTTACTTTGGTGCTAAATGAGTCAATTCGTCATTGAACGGTGAAATACAAAACAAGAGGTTGGGAAGTATTGTCCATGACATGAGAAAGATTTCGATATTCCTCACGACAAAAACTTGAGAATTAAAATTTCATGTGAAAGATACATCGAAAGCACCGCAATGAACATCGGGGGCGACAATAAGCCACAGACATCCTTTAATCTCTAGCGGTCGAAGCGAAATTCTGAGTCCGAGCCACGGATTCCGAGTGAAAGGTCTCTGAGGAAAAGGAGAAGCGATTCCTGGAACACCGAATTTCGAGAACGAAGAGATTTGGCGGTGAAAGAAGTTGAGATGGTGGACGAGGAAATAGTGAAGGGATACGGTGAGGAATATGGAACAGGTAATAAGAGAACTGAAACGGAGGTTTCGGCCAAGGAGTTGCACCAATTTCTTCTAAGATACTCAAAACAAAAAATGAACCAGTGAAATGACAGGGCCACCAAACAGCGATACCCTGGAAAAGTACGTCATGAAAGATACCGACCTATATTTCAAACAACTGCAAAGCTCTTTCTCGACGATAGGCCGAAATTAAGGATGATTGATGGGGTGACAGAAAAAAATAAGAAAAGTTATTCGAATAACTTTTCCACGGGAAATATACCAAAAGAAAAAAAAACGGTACGATACGAAACATAGCTACGAATACAAGGATTGAAGATCTGTTTACTTGGATTATCAAGAGGTATTAAAAATTCATACAAAAGTTTTACCTAAAAGAATTAATGGAAACTGTACCATTTCTAGTGCAGAAAATAATTATAATAAATAATTATTAATAAATTATTGATTATTGATTGCGGATGTTAAAAAGTGAAAAACTTCTTTTTTATCATGCGAGCGCCTACATTGTTCAAGGTATTGTCTTCTACAGCCGGTACCCAAAGAAACGGAAAGGTAAAGGGATGTCAAAAAACTATGATAATTATGCCACAATAGTAGCGAATAAATAAAGCGCACACACATTTCAGAATAAATCACGAAAAAACGAAATTGACTATTCCAATTACAAAGGAGATGATGATACTGAATGAAAATGAAAGAACCGACTCCGAACGCACGACTTCCTGCAATGATGCCGTCATATAAAGAGAGAGAGAGAGTATACTTTTGAACAATTTACAAAAGTTTTTGGTAACAATGAAACAGTAGCGGAAAATATGTCATCGATATTAATCGATAAATGTATTGATAAAACTCCCGAAAAAAACTAATAAATGATTGATTATTACTTCATAAGAATTATATTAGGTTTTGTATGTGAGAGGATTATCACTATGCCCTCTTCATGAGTCAATTATGGAACTGTTTAATGTTTAACATTCATTTTCTTAATCCTTTAGCCTTGATATTCATTACAGCGTGATTCACATTTTATGTCACTGTCTCAACAGTCATCAGCCCAAAGTCTAACAGTATCCTCAACCCCTCCAACATTAGTTACAAGAACCTTTGGAAAGGGGATGAAGCGACTACGCAAGATGAGGAGTGAGGTAGTTTGCCATCGCTTTCCTGATAATATCATTAATGTAAAAAATATAAACGCAAATACTACTATTTATTCTAATTTCTCTATTCAAGTGAGTATGAATAAATGTTAAATCACGAATATATTCACGAAAATATGTCTTTCCTACAATAATTTAGTGGTGGTATTATTATTATTTCTTTAGCGGATACAGGAAACCCCAATTACACCCGTTTTAATAATTTGGACTATCACAGACACAAAGGACGAACACACACGACCATTCCCTAACAGGAAAATCCAACTAGTCGGGATTCGAACCCAGGACCTTGGCGTTGGAGCTTTAGCGTGCTAGCATGCTAACCAGGTAAAGAATAACTCTAGAGTTAATCCATGTTACGAGGTTGAAGGTATCAATTAATAAAAGCGAATCTTTGAAGTAAACCTAACTTCTCGATTCTAAGAGTTCTTTTCACCCCCGTGAGTTCCTCTTACGTGAGAGCTCTTGTTTGGATGGAAACAGCCCCTCAGAACCACCTTATGTGCTGAAGAGGGTCCACTTCCATTGTTTTCCACATTGATTTCTTGACATCGATAAATCTTCGTTAGCCCGACATTTCTGCCACATTTCCCAAAAATTTCCCAAAGGTAAAACTTGATTCCGTCCGAAGTCGATGATTCGGCATATTTCCCTCCACTCCACCTCGATGATGCATACTTACGGCGAACTTCCGCCGAATTATCGCTCGCTTCAGGTGAATGGAAACTGTCCCAAAGAAAGCCCAGAGAATGCGGTGGCGCTCCCAACCGTCCATTCCCCGTACGCTCTTTGAAATTCAATCAATCCGACCAAATTAATCCGCACGCCGAGAGAATCGCAATGAGATCCAATCCGCGAATCTTTTTCCGGAGGACTTAAAACTCCCGGAGAAAAAGATGAGAACGTCCCTTTAAAATTGCTCACGAGAGCCGGGAAGAGCAGACTCGAATTTAAGACTCGCTTAAATCTCGGAACTGATTTCAATTACGGCGACAAGGAAGGATTCTGAATGGGATTCATAGATGCGTGGTTTCGAAGGGGAATTCTCTGACGATTTGGCCGCGCTATGATCGATTGCGCAAACTAGGATCACCCGCTGAAACACCTTAAATTCTGTTTTTGAAAAGTTAAACTTTTTAAAGAGATGCTCGATCATCCAAATGTTATGGCTACCACTGTTATTCGAGAGGATTGAGTCGATTATTTACTAACATTCTGATTGCGATTCCTCACGATTGATGAGTCCCCGATAGAAAAGGACAGGGGCGAATTTAAGGTAACAGAGGCCCTGGGAGCAATGGTCATATTGAGGATCCTATTGGAAATTTTGAGTAAAAAATTCGAATATTTCCATAAAATTCACAAATATGCATCCCATAGATATCTCAGTCACTTCACTACGGAAAAATAAACGAGTTTTGCACTACAATACATAGTTTATCTATGAATTACAATGAATGAGGGATAGACTTATTTCATTTTATATAGTGATATAAGCAATGTATTTTATAAACACAAAGTACACTTACTCAAAAAGTACAAAATTCTTTCTTGAAGCAAAAAACAAGCACATTTTTTCACTGACATATTTTTAGCACATCTTTATTGTGGCCCTAACATGGATAAGACCCTCAGCTAGTGCCTAGTTATAAATCCGCCTCTAAAAAAGGGCTATTGGTCCTGATACCGAAAAAAAATATCTTCTCGCAATTAAATACAATTCATCACTTCATCTGACAAACAGCTGACAATCAAATAAATTAGTTTAGTAAAATATGTAAATAAACACCTATTCTTGAACAATTCACCCGATTTCTGAACCGACAATACTTGTATGTACCCACGGGTCTTCAGCGACCAGAATTCGGAGAGAGCAAGCAAATTTTCAGTTTTCCGATGCATTCAAAAGCGTGAGGATATTTCTTCTTCTATCAATATTTAATTTCAGGCAATTTATTCTTAACTTTCGAATTTGGGAGCATAATGTCTCAGAAATCTAATCTAATGACGATATAATCCGCCCCTATCATCATTAGAAATACATAATACATTTTTAGATTAGATTAGACACGTCTTTATTGCGGGAGAGATTGGGATTATCAAATCCCCTCTTGCATCTAACCCATTTCATTTTCATAAAACGAAAGGATAGAGTTGAAAAAGAGAAAAAAAGGAGGAAACTATTTGTGGATAAAAACAACTAGTCAAGAGCTAAGGAAAAGTCTTGGAGATATTGAAAGAGTAGGGTAATGCATTTCCACAGAGGAAATAATAATAATTTTAAATAATATGAAAAGATATCAACTTAGTAAGTTAGAGACAATGAAAAAATGATGGAGAAAAATTGTCGGGGTGTGCCTGTACAAATACCTACAGGGGGTCTAGACTCTATGAACAGCTAAACTGCAGATTTCCTGGCCTTTGTGGACCGCCAACTTAAATACGCAAAAACACAGCACTTCGTATTTTCCACAAATTTATCTACCGGTTTCGACCAAGACGGAAGCTGAGGATGACCGTCTTGGTCGAAACTGGTCGTTTCAAATAAAGTTGTGAAAATACGGAGTACTGTATTGATATCTTGAACTGCTATTATATCGAAGAATAAAATATTAACTGTCGCGAAAAATATATAGATATACGTCAACTGAACGAGACACGCCGATAAAAGAAACAAAAGGTCCCAGAAAATTCACGGCAAGACAAGCTCCAATCCCTTTCCTTGCATAAGGAGTTGGATCGAAATTTCAGGAAAAAACGTCCGTCACCTAGAAATAACCCGAACAAAAGCTGCGCTCAAAGAACTCCTTCCCTAACCTTTCCAAATCGAACCGCGAGGGAGAGAGGGGAAGAGAAAAATTTCGCCAGCTTCCGCTGTTTATTTTCCGCAAGTTTCCGAAAAAGAGAGGACTTCCAGCCAGACGTGACGGCTTCCCGAGACTTAAGCGCGTGAGAGAATGAGAGGGGGCGTCCCGTGAGGGCGATACACTCGTGCTCGGAATGAAAGTCTGGGCCCTCTCCCGTCGCGAGGAGGCGTGGATTATGCCGCGAAATGGGGGCGCTGCAACAAGACGAAACACAGGAGTGGACTTAGAAGGTGTGAGGCACTAGACGATTGGATTTTGCGATGCCCTTAGACTGTAAAAAATGTAGACGAGCGAATAAAGAATACCAAAACAGTCTAAATTACTCTTCCTAAATGGGAAATATGAATTTCAAGGGTATATTTCTGTGGTTTCTTTATATCGGCCTGGTTTCTAAATCAATCAGGGCAGGGTTTATCCTATGTCCAGGCACACAATTCAAAATGGTACATACTTTGAAATTCGTCTGTGATAATATCTTGAAGCATCAACTTGTCTACGAAATTGTATTTCCACTCTTCAAGTAATATAGTAAGTAATGTAGTAAATTCCTCTAACAATTCAAAACAATCCACGGAGTCCACCCAATGGCTTTAGCAAATTTCAGGCAATATTTCAAATATTCGATCAAAGTTATTAGTTAAACGTCATACTTAATGATTGGAGGCATTTGAGATGTGGGTGTGGCGTAGAATGGAGAAGGTGAGCTGGGTGGATAGAAAAACAAACACAGAGGTGCTAGAAATGGTTGGGGAGGAAAGGGTTTTAATTGAAGTAATTAAGCGCCGACAAAAGAAATGGGTGGGTCAGATATTGAGAGGAGAGGGATTGCTGAAGAATGTAATAGAGGGTAGAATGCAAGGGAA
>KZ308506.1:266917-292473 GCA_000376725.2 Ladona fulva
AGATTCTAAACGTTCCATATCACACAAGTACTTCTGAGATATACAAATTCCATAAGATCCCACCACTCTCCAATCTTTTAAATAAAATAACTCAACGATTCAACACAAAACTGAAATATATTCAAAACTCATTATTTTCTACTATATGGAACTACAATCCACAAACAACTGATTACAAATACCGTCGTCCAAAATTCGCACTGCATGATTAACCTCTAAACCCGACCACTTATCCTCAATTGAGCAAGACGCTCTCCTCTACCCAGTGAATTAAAATTAAAAACTGAACCCCAAAGTGTTTAATAAGAAAACCATGGATAAGACCCTGAGTCAGGAGCCATGACCAGCATTCCTGAAGGAAGTGATAGTTCTGTCTGTCTGTTAAATTTGAATTTGTGCATTTTATGAAACGTAACTATGGTAGGGCGCCTAATAATGAAAACAGAAATGCAGCTATCATTGACCTTAAGCGTGCCAACCCCTGCTCTATGCATCTCTTGTTGTTATTTTTTTACATCACTTCTTCGTTTGCTACGTCTGTGAACTTGTAATTTGGTTGTTTCAATTGCTTTTTTGTAATTGTAAAAATTATAATATTTTCTTAATAAAGTACCACTACTATTATTATAGTTTCTCATCATATTGGCACGCAAATCCTTTACATTCGTCAGATGTAGCGCTCTTGCTGCAAAATGTTCACCAATTCCACCCTAGGCGGTCGCCAAGCTCGCCTGGCTCTGTCCGCCTCTACATCATCCTCTCAAAATGCGAGGGGAAAGGGGTGCGGGGGCGATGGGATGATTCTGCTACTCCGTGAAAGAACTGCTAAGCAGACGACCGGATGCCCCAAGAGCGCTGTTGAACTGGCAGTAGCAGGTTCATGTCCGGCGAGGGAGCGTAAACAAATCGCGAGTAAAGAGTTGCGTCCGTCCACGCCTCGGACAGCAGTTTTATTTCCCAGACGTTTAACGCCGATTCAGGGAGAGGGTCCAATTCTTTGCTGGAGAGATCCTTCTCGCGTCTCCCGTTGAATAAATTGCACGCGTTTTCGACCCGCACTTCCGTGTACGTGCTGTGCGGACACGTAAGGTGGATTCTACAAAAGAAAGATGCATTGAGAAAGCGCTGGAGTAGCAGCTGATTTCAAAACTGAAGGAGCCTTCCAGTATAGCGGCTGTTTCCTACTTCAATAGCGGAAAGAAATGTTTTAAGCAGGAAGGTGGACGTAGAACGGCCATTGGTCATATTAGCTCATTTATCCTGGCTACCGTATCTCTATGAATGTAATATTATATATAATATCTGCTGACATACGAGAGAGAAATAAGAATATTTTATCAACTTTGGTCTCACAAGGGAACCTTTACCATTGCGTCAAACGGATCTCAATGATACATTCAAGGTTTTTAGCAAAAAATAAGGACCAATATGTTCCAGTTTTTCCTAATGTTTCCTATTTTCTAAATAAAACGAGTTTAAAAATCAGCCTAAATTTCGTTAATTTGAAAATTACTACTAACACTGCTGGATGGCGATCATCGGTAGCAGTGGTGTAAGGGTTAGAATGCGCGGCGATAAAATACAAGTACGTGGGTTAGTTTCCGGTTTGCTGATGTTTTGGTATATGTCTTTTTCTTCCACAAATTTTAATCCTTTACATACTTCACGAACATTTTATCAATTTTATCGTTACATATCGTTAAATTCGACAATTCTTTGCCGTTTATACGTTTGATTTATTTTTGCTGAATAATCCTTACAATCTATCCGGTAAATATATTATTCATCACGTTTTCAACGCAGATTCTCGCGAATTCGTTGTATGTACGCCAAAAATAAATCCCTTGTCAGTATTGTACGTGGTATGAATGATGCTGAATGATGGCATTCACTGTGGTTACTCTTCGTTTAACGTTATGAAGAGATTTACTCATACGGCCAACGTGCTGCACTTACATGCACTTTCTCGGCCTATAGCATTCTGGCACAATGAGAAAAGCAAGGGCCAACTAATACCTCACTCCTCATCTTGTCTACTCAGATTCATTCCCTCCTCAAAGCTTTTTATGGATCATAGAGGAGGGGTTGAAGTTCAAAGCGGACTTCGGGATGAAAACTTTACAGACATTGTACGAACCGCTTTCTCCGGGACTGTTTCGCTTTAGACAACTCCATTAATTGAAATTTGTGATGATACTGACCTGCAGAAGACAGAGAAAGGAAATATTAGACAATGGTTGCAATAAATAACTAGTACTACAAGATAAAGAAACGTTTTAACCGTAAATTTAATTCAGATTAGGATCGTGAAACCTATTTCGAATACAATTTTGCATAAAACCTATTTTGAATAACAAGAGAAACGCATTATGTTCTAAAAGGAGCCAGTTTGCATTTAAGATTCTAGAATCTACTGATTCGGCCTTGACTTTGCGGTAGTTCTCCATTGTAAAGAACAAGGAAAAGACACCGTTACTACAATAATTATTGTGGTAACGGTAGAACTGTTTTTTCCTTATACGTGTAGGATTCATTAAACCCTTATGCTTGAGCTAATTTATAGTCAGGAAATATGTACCTTCATCTTCATTAACATCTTCTTAAGAACAGTTTTCGACATAATCGCATAGAAAAAAATACTAAGAATTCGTAATAAACTAATACCTTTAATGTTTCTGACATAAATATTTTGTCTTGCAGTCGTGGGCCTGGGTTTCCTAGTTTGAATTACGATTAATAAGACATATGGTTCAAAAATGAGCCAGATCTGGCCAACCCTTCTATAAACGGTACATAGTAGCTAATGTGGACGGGAAAGATAATTAAAATTGCAACGCGAGACACGCGAAACTCACAAAATCACCTAAAACATCTAAATTATAAATTAATCCGATGTTCGAATTAAACGAGTACGTTCATGTCACCATTGCATAAGCGCATTCCTGGAATATAGTTTGGTGTTCATGAGTCGTCACCATTCTTGAATTACACTTCCTGAAATCACTTTTCTCAGAAACAGGCCATGATTCAACAAGGACTCAACTGCCATCATCTCTACCTTCCAGAGGAATCATTAAAGAGTAGTTTTACCCACAAAATAAGAACAGTAACAGAAATAAGTATAGAACGACGAAAGTGTTAAACAATGTAACGGATGACGTGATAAAAACACAGGGCACAAACAATCCCCTCTAACAACCTAAATATTTCTTGGTCTTTAGTCCCCTTCAATTTCATAAGCAACGGAAGGCGAAGGACCCGCACCACGTCAACAAACACCACTTATCTGGACACCATTCTCCGCAATATCTGGAGAAAATCACGTTCCGCGAAAACAAACATGGCGGCGAGGTAAAATTACCCCACGGAGGAAAGAGGGCAAGAACTTTTCTTCCATATCGGCCGGCTCTTAAAATGGCCTCTGGAGGAAAGGAAATTCAAAAATATTACGCGGGGTCGGTTCGCGACCCGTTCCTCTCCATATACGGCACGCTCTCGTTGCAATGTGCTCCTGCACCTGTCCGCCAGATGGCGCGACTTCGATCAAACATCCGCCGAAACGAGTTCGCAGGAAATTAGCAAAAATAGAAGCGTTGAAAGCTCGCGAGAAGAGATGTTGGTGAGCGAACAAAGAGGTAACTTACGACCAGCGGGAATTTCTTTTTGGGAGGACATACATGGGCATTCATCCCCCTTTCGCCCAGCACGCATACGGCTCAACGACTACACTCTTAGCGCTGTGGACAATTGGGCCACCGGAAAAAAAACCTCGCAGCTACCATTACCGGACCACTGCACTTTGGCGCCTTTGGCGAAGAACGTTTCGGGTGCCCTCCATAGTAAAACTTTTATTTTAGAAATTGCTAGCGTCCAAATAGGCGACGAAATAGTGCAGAAGCAATTTACGCGATGAAAAAATTGTAGAATTCAGGAAAACGGTATCCTATTAAAATTGTAAAATACCTTGAAATTTTCCAGGATATACATAAATAATGGTGAATTATTTAAAGTACGGAATAAAATTAGACGAAAATTGCAGCATCACAGCTGCACTTCCAAAACCGACCGGCGTGAAATATTAACATAATTACATTTACAATTATTATTTGAATTCCAAGACGAGGGAATTTGATTCGTGATTCAATCATTCCCTTTATTAATTTTTCTTTCGTCACTATGGGGCGACTATTTCAAAAAATGAACCCGAAAGTCTTCCCATCCAAACCTCCATCTGTTGTTATTTCTAATCTTCGTCAACTGCCAATACAAAATAACCAGAGAGAAAAGAAGGAATAATTATTTCCGAATGAAGGTCTTCCTTCTAAAAACTCTATCTTGCCAAAGATGCTCGGTTCTCTTGAACTCGCAAGTCTACCCAGTTTACTTCAATTTGGATTTTCGAATTGACTATTTCACAGAAAATTCACCAGTATCAATCATTCTTGTAATGCGAGAAGTGAAAATAAAACGGAAATTATTCCCTTATAGTTCACATAGCGAATGAATCCGTTTTATCATAGAGATTTCCGATGTGACTATTTGATTACGCAATACGCAATTCAAGTGCGGTCTAATGGTAAAAATATGAGGCCTTCCGGAGGAAAAAGGTTACACATCCCTGGTTTAAATCCTTCCTATACAGGAATACAGGTACACCATATCACTACGTGACCCCGATGAGGTTAACCAGATTTTCTACGATCAAAGTCATTGCTACATTTCTTCTTACCTTCTTATCAGCTGTTCGTGGAAGACATTAAAGAAGTCGTAAAATTTATATTAAATGCCTATTACATCATCTACATACTATAATATATATTATAATCTTGCGACATAAATAAGCAGTATACAACGATCCGAAAGATTTAGAAAACCATGGAACAAAGACAAGGCGAGTGGAAGATAAATTACTTAACGTTACCATTACATGTCTTGATTGAGCTACACTTAAATTTATTCGTATCAAAGCATGTTCTACGGATCTCGACAACTATTCCCGCATGAATCAAGCGCACGAATATATCTGTGACGGCGATTCTTTTCCTGGAATGTGCATGAGAAGAAGTTGCGATCAAACACGTTACGAGCCACAATAGAGTGAAGATATAATTAAACTGATGCGAATATCAAGGAACTTAAAACGTCAAACTGCAAACTTCTTCGATCTTAAATGGGATAAAACAATAACATGACCAAAGGAAGAGCATTACTCAAAGAACACAACTCTTTCACAGCTTGCTGAAAAAGTATGATAAAAAAAGGTCTTGAGAGACAAAGGATATAGCCGAAAATAATTGCTTTACAGTGACAGATGTAACGAAATAATACGTAATGTACGTAACACACGAGGTATTCCTATCAAATGCTCCGACTAAGTTCCCTTAATTAGATTTTCGAAGTATCCATCCGAAGTTAACGAAGCATCTGTCTAACTCCGAAGGTTATGGTTAGCTAGTGGGTAGCATATGCCATAGTAAAAAAGGCCCTCTGAAATTATGGTAAGGTAAAAACTTTTCGACCGGAAATTGTCCTACGTAACGTATAAAGGAAAAATAGTATCCATGTAAGTATTAACGGATAAAACAGGTGGAAAGAAGTGGGCATAATCTCAAGTCAGTCTTTACTTAACGAGTAGAAGGGATGGATTACAAATCAATTACGGGCCAAAAGAGTTTCAAAGGTTTACATTTACGCGTTTTACAATCAATAGAATTTGTAACCATACGTCGCCTTTGAAAAACATGATTTTTCCACATTATATCACTTAACGCAAATTTTACGAAGAAAAAAAGTACAAGTCCAATTATTAAATAAGACAATATTGTGGAACAGAGAACCGTAATATAGTATTTTCTGTATTTGAAGCTCCCGAGACATTTCTCTGTTTCATAATCGTATCATTCCAGACGCCTAGACTGATTGTGAGATAAGAAAGCTTCCGCGCCGCTGAACTAGCGTCGGATTTATGTAACTTGCTTAAGAACTTCCCCATAAGTTGTATCTATATCTTCGGCAGGCTTCCAGTTGTTGGTGGTTAGCAAAACCACTTTTTTCGGCTGAAATACATTAGTTGCTCATTGTTTCAAAACATTTAAGTCAAAAACATCGACTTAACGCGACGACGGCTCAGAGAAGTTATTTACGAGAGATTCATAAGGATTTTCTGCGAAAATAATACACAATAAGGCACATTATGCTGTTTAATATTATTCGTCAATATCTTCAACACAATCAGTGATATTTGCAATTTTCAGAGAGTATATCAAAAGACCTTCGGAGAGTCGTTCGCCTTTCATGAAAACGGTTCCGGCTTCGACTTCCGGTGGGTTTCACTTTTAATAAAGGTCAAGAATGATCTCAGTTGTCAAACGCCTTTATAAAAGTACTACTGGTAGGACTATAACTGTAAAAAATATAATCTACGGCTACAGCAGGAGGAAGATCAGGTTTCAGCTCATCACTCGACATTAAATAAAATCTTTCACACGATAAAAATACACCTCATGAAGAATTTTATGGGTTTTTTAGGAAACGCATTACAGTTACGTATTCATGATAGAATCGTTACGCTTCATAAATAAAACACTGATAGACCACGATACCCCCGAAAACCAGGGTGCGGCAAGTTTGAGACCCCACCCAAGCTGTATCAATACGAATATTTAGTCGTTAACATCATCAATCCGTGATTTTTGAATTGCCCTGAAGTCAAAATTAAAGAAAATTCAAGGATTAGAGTTGATCACTTTTCTCTAGGATGGGACTTCTGGTGTAGCAGTAAATCATGGAGCTTTTCCACACCGAATAATCTGGGAACCCTCAATGGTAAACAATCTTAGCAAGGATTGGCGGATCCTATTAGCATGCCCCAGGGCTCAAGTAACCTTTCCATTACACGACTCACATTTAACAACAATCGATGCATTGAACGTAAACATCCGTTCGTAATCGCTCCACAATGACGGTGAGCGGACCCATCGAGAAAAATGGCTCAACCACGAGAGTAAAGAGAGTGAAAGGCCTCGGACAACTGACGCGCGCTTATAGAGAGAGCTTCAGACGAAGGAGCGATTTAACGAACGAGTTGAAGGAACCCATTAAACCATCTCGGTAAAATGGACCTCTTAAAAGATTGCGCCAAGTGAAAGAGGGTGCAGGAGCGTCTCGAGTTGTATAATCCGTGCATCCGGGGAAGCAGACGGCACGTGACGCACGCTCTGGCGCAAGAAGAGCCAGAGTGAGGGGGAAAACCAGTTGGTCACTGCGACTCCGGTCGGTCAGGAGTCCCGCGGAATGACTGCAAAGGACACCTTCCCGTAGAGGGTGAGAATGATAGCCACGTAATGGGGGCGGAGAACGGGTTTTCGATGGAGAAAATACACGGAACAAGTAAGAGCCGCTCCAAAACGCTATCTCCGACGAATGAATGGGTGATAATTCGAAAGCACTTCTCCAGCTACCATTTCTTGATAAACGCAGGTATCTCATTTGTCTCTGGGTACATCATCATCAATGGTGATCTACTTCCGCAGATCCTAGGTGTTTTTCTTCCATTTTCCCTTATCCCCCGCCCTTCTCTTCAGATCTGTTAGTTAATCTGATAGCTAAGAGAATAGTACGAATGAAGAAAACGTCCGTGAGCGATGTTACGTTGCGTTGGTCAGGCCTCACCTCACCTGGCGCGTAGTGTATAGGAAGGATCCTGCAGAAAAGTGTCGTATTCAAGAGTTAGGTAAAGTACAGCAAAAGGCGATACGTTTCTTAAAAAATTGTCACGACAAATCAGAGAGCGTTACTCAAATGCTTCAGGGGGCAGGATGGGAACCTCTAGAAGAAAGAAGATTTAAACAAAGGAGAAATTTACTAAATAAGTTCAGAGAAGGTACTTTCGTAGAAGATGTAGCCGATATTATGCGTCTTCTCTGTAACATAGGCCGTTCTGATTCTGAGAGGAAAATGAGAGAGATAGACGCTAGAAAGAATCGATTCAAAATTAATTTTTTCCGCGAACGATACGCGAAAGAAGATTGGGGAAGTAGAGACATGGTGCATGCACCCACCATTCCATACACCAAGAGGCGGCTTGCAGGGTACATATTTAGATGTAGATCTGCAAATACTTTACCATTTTCCATCATCTTTACATTTCTCCAACCTACCCTACGCTACTCCCTGTATCACACTTTTTAACAATCAGATTGGATCCGTCCTTCGACAAGTTTCAGCTGAACATTACCAAAATTTTCTATTTCGTGCCTGATTTTTCATTTCCTGGTATGTTTTGTTTTCCCGCAAATCTGTTAGCACATTAAATTTTCGTCTTCCTTTCCCGCGTTTTCCTCTTGATTTTCCTTCTCTTATCCCCCACAGCCTCATGACGTGCCCCAACCAGTTTTCCTTTCGATCTTTTTATCGTGTTAATGATTGACCTTTTCTGTTCAATCCGTTCCAAAACTTGGTCATTCCTCACCTTGTCTTTCCCTCTCACTAACAAACACTTTCGTCTTTAAGTATGAGCTTAATCAGCTCTTTCCATTTCATTGATTAACAACTTCCCTGATGCATCCGAGATAACTCGAATTTAGGATTTTCTGCTTTTTGACCTTCAAAGAGAAATCTAATTCGGGTGTATTGAGCTTGTCTAACATGAATGTTTTCAAAACGACACACAATGATTATAAATGTACTTTTCCACAGCGGTGGAAAACGTTTTCCAATCAATTGGCAGTAAAAATATAATCATTTTATGTTATTTTGAAGATGGAGTTCCACCGAACATCGCTTACTAAGATTAATCTTACTAAGATTAATTTTACGCTTTCTTTCATCTGCGTTCCATTTTTACGTCTATTATTTTACTCAACATGTGAATACACAGTAAACAGGTGAAAATTTAAAGAAATAAAACAGTGAAATGTAGCATTAAATAACGATCCAAGGGAGAAAAACTTTATTTTCGTTCTTTGTTGAGTATATGCGCACAAATTAACAAAATAAAAAATATTCATTTCTCGAAGTCCAACTTAAAGAAAATATTGTCAGTGAAGCTGTTAATTAAGATAACACTCTTTTTCTAGTCCTTTTTCCTTGTCACCTTCTCATTCTTGACTTAATCAAGGTACTTTACGGGGTACTTTAGGTTCAGCATTCTCATCCATACCCACGCTTCAAAATTACTACCCTCCATTTCTCCGGGTACAGGATAGAAAAGATGTATGTAAAATATATATTATCAATCTTGTTCATGGCAGTGGTAACATGAGGTATGAGCGATGCTGTATGCTCAGTGATAATGAGGTATGAGGGATGTTGAATTATAATGCTAATCTAAGATGCTTTTAAAACTGTCACTCATCAGGTCATGCCGCAGCACTTGCGAGAGCTTGTTCCACTGATAGCGTTTTGGCTGACAAAGCAATGGTAAGCAATCTCTGATCTTGCCAGTGAGCCTCTTCTTTCTCGAGAGGTATAACAGTAATCGCGTCGAGGATAACAGCAATGGAGTTGAGGATCCCAACAACCTTCCGACTGATGAGATTACGGACAGACAGGCAAGAGTGCATCATCATGGTTGTGGACATAATACTTCAGCCCTCTGATTTCCTCCGCCAGGAATCCTACTTACCACTTACCAAACAATAAAAAAATACGAGATGATGCTAAGAAGATGAGTAAAGATTGTTGTGATTCCCATAGCGTTGCCTTTATAACATTCTAATTCTTCTTTCTTCTCTATAATGCACTTACTAACTTAAGCTTAATGGCATGTATAAGATCGCACATAAAAAGAATAAAGTTTCAAAACGATTACGCGCAATTTACGAACAGTTTAGCACAATCGCGGCAAACTACCAATTGATACTAAAATACTTTGATAATTTTACATCACATGTAACGCAAAATTAAAAATAATAAGGAAGCTCTGATAGTGACACACAGGTGTGAAGATATAACCGCTAAACTGTAATTCTGAGAGTGGTCGCCACGATGAAAAGTAATATCGTAAATGAATGCCAACTATTCTAAAATGCTAACGATAAGGAAGAAAATTTATCTTGGACATCTTTGACATTTGAAAGCTATCATCTTACGCAGCAGAAGAGCAGAAACTTTAAAAAAAAACGTGACATTAAGAAATGCGTCAGTAGCCGGAAGGAAACGATTGCCACCCATCGATATGAAGTGAAGATATTCTTCACTTCATATGTACTATAATTACTAAATCGCTCCCGTCTTTACAATAATGTAAAAAACGGGGAAAAAATGCGGACCCTTTTCAACATTCGAAAAGCAAGACGTTAAACCAGACATCTGCTATGATATCCAATTAAAGAATCCTTCATCTGAGATAAATCAACTATTAGCTTTGACACAATCAGGTTTTAAAATGTGTCCTTGCCATCTGAACATTTTATTTTTATGCTTATTTTTTCTTCTTCCAGTTTCTATTCCCATCCTTCAAGCTGTCTTCCAACCATAATCCATTCCCCTTCCCACATCTCGTTCCTAGCAGACACTGCTCAATCATTCCCTTCGATAAAAAAATATCACCAGCCTAACCACGGCGTTTATTTTTTTCCACTCCTCCAAACCGCAGCGATTATCTTTATCTCCCCAAGGACTGTACAGTCAACAGACATCTTTTCCTCGTAGTTGAGCTCGGGAAGAGCGACGTAACACCCACGACATTCGAGTATTACTTTCTCAGAGATACAAGCTAAAACCTCGGACACGAAAAACAATAACAGACCTATCAATCCTTTTGACATAAAATAAATTTGCGTATCAATAGGAAAGACAAGTGAAAGGCTTTTAGCAAAAGGAGTTTATACCTTTCGAGGGAGTAACAACTGGAAATTTCGATAAAAAAATTACTTCTAAAGAGCAGCAGTTGCGAATAGACTTTTGAACTTGGTGTCACAAGAAACGTTATTCATCAAGAATTTAGCAGGGATCTCTTAAACTTTAATTAGTCACCAAAACTCGTTTATAAAGAAGAAAACCTTACCATGTATTTACAATGACGGTGGTTTTCATGAAATAATTTTATTATCCTTTGGGCAATTTCTAATACATCGTGTTTTCATCCCCTGACAGCCACCCTTCAAATAAATAGACTTACTGAAAAGCACAGCAATATTCATTGGCCTTCTCCAAATATGTCCACGGTCACTTACATTGATTAAGTAATAAATAAGAATTGTTGATTGACTCTTCAGCTATTAACAAGGCCGAAGGAATCATCAAATTATAGTTTCTGTAGTAGTTTTAGGAAAAACACCTGTAATGAATTAGTATATTTTTAGCTAGGGGACAGCTGAATTGTAATATGGTATTGTTATAGCTAAGAGACATTTTTATGCAAATAATGTATTTCTGTTACCTGAAAATGTAGGTATTGGAATAGTGTATTGTGTAGCTAGATGATAGAAATCCTGTATTAAGCAAAAACTTTGCTTTATTGTAATATAGTGGTAGTATTACTAATAAATACTTCGACAGCTTAAGTCAGTTCGCACGTAGATCCCCACCGGGAATCGAACCCGAGACCACAGAAGTAGAACGCGTTGCCCACTTGGCTATCCTGGAGCCTTATTTGCAATATTTTACTGTACGACTGTACAGCGTAATATAGGAATAACTGTATAATTGAAATAAGTTAACACCGGACTAATAGTCCATATGTAGCGCATGCATTAATAATAATAAATTAAATGTCATGTTCTTTTTATGCCAGTACTCAAACTATCATCTAATCTATCTTCTATTTTGGTAAGAAACTTTTAGCAAAACAAAAATACGCAGCGTATTTTTATCCCACAATAAGTGAAACATGCAATGCAAAAAAATTCAATGCAAAAAAATTCAATGCAAAGGCGAAATTCACCCAGACAGTACGAGTTGAGGTCTCCCAAAGTACAAAGTCATCGTCAGGATTTACAGATTTATTACTTCACTACAATAGGAAGATAACTCTTTGAAGAACAAAACCCTCCGCATTTTCCTTGGCACATATACTAAGAACGCATTCGTACAAAAGCGCTGATGAATCGCACACGGACTCATAGCAACTGGAACGCATACTTAAGCACGGACACCGACACTTCCTGCGTCTCTGTATGCAGATCAAAAGAGCCCGCGTCGGGGATATTAAACCCGTGCAGAAAGGGCACGCAACATGCGCCAGAGAGATATCAGCGTGCGAAACGCGCTTGCTTAAAAATTTCACGGCCAAACCTCAAAGACACGCGCGTTACGCAACCTTTGGTGCGGTCGCGTGAATTTTAAAAGCGGATCCGGCGAATTACGGACGCCTGTTACATCTTTTGTACGGTCCCTCCTCTAGCGACGCGTCCCTTCGAAAGACCTACAGTAAAAGGCGACGACGGACACGCAAAAAATCCATTTGCTCTCCAGAAGAGGTCATCGATGCGTATTTTTTAGTTCCTGTTATCTCGCTCCGGTTCAATGAAAAACACGAGTTTCGGTTCAGTTCCGGTTTCGCCGTTCACGAAGATCGAACCGGTTTTTCGCTCAAACAATTAAAAATTTACATCATTCGGAGGGTTATTTCATTGTTGATGGCTTTACTCTATAAAATAGGATCATACTGAATTTTAGAATATTACTTGCGATGAAAGAAAAAATGGTTGAAATGTGAGACCAGTTAAAGAAATGGTTAAAGAAATAATGGTTGAGACCAGTGTAATTTAAATGCAAAGAATTCGTTTTAGCCTTTAGAAAGTCGCTGTTACACATATTTAGCATAGTTCCCTCCGATGACACATGAGTAAAACAGTAATGAAATACTAAAAATACCTTTTACTTGTCCACAAAAAAATTTCGGTTTGTTACCAATGGCTTTGAACCTTCAATTCATCGTCAGGCTCAGGGAAATATATTTATGGAAAAGTAAAAGTTACATTTATTATTTCTTTCTATAATGGAATTCCACCAAATCTCAATAGAGAAGATTAACTTTAAAAGGGTAGCATTTTTGAACCGAAAAAACAGGCTGGAAAAGAAAATGATTTACGGTTTTGTTTCCAGTTCGGATTCAGTTTTCATTCCGACAAAAATAACAATTATTTACGGCTTCGGTTTTCGGTCCGCTCCAATACCCTGTTTTGTGATCGAGAATTTTAACTTTTTGGTCCGGATTCGGTTTTCACTCCGACAAAAATAACGGTTATTTTCGGTTCAGTTTTCCGGTCCGGTACCGGTTCGATGTCCTGCTTCAAAATTGTGCAGGATCGAGGACCAAGAACAAAAGACCTGAGAGAAGAAAAAGAGGAAGACTGTGTTGGGTCGCGAAGCAACAATTTGATCCATTAATCCGAACAAACACACCGAATAAGTTTCCGACGAGAGTTCAATTCCGCAGCGACCGAGGGTAAGATGATAGAGAAACAAACGGGGAGAAGCGAAGAGGCAAGGGAGGATGTGGATGGCGAGAGGACGATGGAATAACGAAGGGGGAGAGTGCAGAAGGGGAGAAACAGTGGGGCAATCAAAGGGAGGAAGTGACGGAGGACGGGGTTTTTCACTGGGGTCGCTCCGGAGACTCGAGGGTGCGGAAATGAACGGGTTACGGGCGTGGGGATGCAAAGCACGGCGAAGCCGACGTTTCTTTGTTAGCTAGGGGAAATAAGAGCACGCGCTGATTTGAGAGCGGAAGAAGAGGACAGTGCCCCTCTCGACAGCATCTGTGATCGAACCCGGCATCCTCCGTTGGGAAGCTATCGCGTCGCCATTTTAAAGATGTGCATCTCACCACAAGTACATTTCAATTCCCTTAATGCGAGCCCTTATTTCTCTCGAATAGGCTGAAATGATCCCCGAGTATAGGTGCGAGTTTTTTCATGCGAACGCAGGTCAACCCGCTGTAATAAGCAACGCAAAACTTGAGAAAATATTTCCAACAAAGATACTTCAAAATAGACCAAATGCGACTCTTCGTTAAGTGCGGTGAACCCATTGAAAATTTAAATGAATTTATTTCGAAACATTTTTCACTGAATCATGTTAAATTAAGTGACAAATATTCTGCGGGGTAGTTAGTAATACTCGAAAAAGTAAATCGTAAAGACGATTCACAGTTGACCAATCATCATTTCACAGAATAGATGGGAATGAGTTTACACATTTTTGCTGAGTTTCAAAGATTCCACCAAAGGTGTTCGTTAACTGTTGGAATTTTTCGTTCGTATTAATTCGTTATAATTTTATTTCATCATTAAAAGTTTGATACGAATAGTTTGTATTCCCTTTCTCTTACATTGTTATATCTTCTCATAGTTAGAGTTTAAGTGAAGATTACTTATAATCAACTCTCTAACAAGCCATTGTAACCTTAAAGATAAGATTAGTTAAAGCCCATTTTAAGTATACCTTATAATACCAGTCCTTTAACAAGCACTTAAGATTTGAGTAGAATAAGTAATCACATTAATCAAATTGAATTGATTTGACTATTTCATACTATCTAACTATGGCGCTGCTCTTTGCAATGTATGGAAAACAGGAATGCGGCTCTCACTGACCTAACCCTGATATAGAATGTGATAATGAGATTCTCGCCCGTTGCACATGATCATCCCTCCTTTCCACAGAAGAGGTGGAGTTAAAAAAATTACAAATAAAAATTACTTTTGTCAGTACTTTTTGGACTTAGAAATCCAAATGGACAATCTAGGAAGCCATCAACGAATTTGATAGAATTGGATCAATGATTAACGCGCTAATGACACCGGAAGATTTTAATTCAATGCTATAGCAATAGAATCAAATTTAAAAAATAGCTTCCTTTCTATACCAAATTACATTAGTTTAGATAATAATTGGCCACTATCTGCCAATCGATTGAGGATGGAAGTATCACAGCGTTCAAGAGACGTTAATTTCCCACCGTTATTTTAATTAAAATCTTTCCTCAATCGGGAAAATATCAATTACATCAATAGTTTTGATTTGGTAATTTGTAGTAATTCGATATCAATAGGGGAATAATCGACGTCTGGGCTATCCGATGAAATACCTAATTCGTGATCCGTCTTCGACAAGGACTATTATCAAAAGTAAAGTCTAAGCTTCGGTAAAGAATGTATTATAAGAATATCCGAGCTAAAATACACGCAACGTACAGAGGGATATCCTTAGACTTTGCTGAGATTGCTTCACCTAGAGCTTTCGCACCATGGATGAATGTTCTTCTAGATGCCGCTTGCTCTTTCAACATCACATCATCAGAACTACATTCTGCACTCGGAAGTTACGACGGAGAATCGTAAACTGAGCCCACTCCTGAGACCTATTCCACTTCTCCAATAAGACCAATAAGACAATCCCTCGCCTCTCTATGAAGCAGCAGCATTCAACGCTCTCCTTAGCACGTATTATAGTGTAGCGGGGACGGAGAGAACGGGCGATGGGGGGAGAGAGTTGCATCGACGCATGAGAATGGGGTAGGACGACTCTCGTCGCATCATCTCAATACCCACAAACAAACGGAAGCCCACCCTGGACCAAGCGGTGGCGGATAATGTTTACACTTCATGATGGTTTGAGCAGCAAAAGCGAGGGGAGGGCGAACGGGGAGGCCCGCTAACGACCGAATCGGGAACGGATGCTGAGTGCAAAACAAACTATCAGTTTTAGATCGATTCACGCATCTTAAAACGCAGCTGGACGAAGTGAACGGTTTGAAGAGTAAAGAGAACTCGAACAATCAGGGAGGGCTGACTTTGGAAATCGTTATCTGGAGTAAAGAGAGACGAGGTAAATAATTTATCGAGATAAACCCGGACCTTGGGTAAAATGGAATTTCACCCGAGTAGGTGCTGTCTCATTCACTAAATCGTAGCCTTCCGCCAAGAAAGCACAAAACAACTCCGTAAAAATGTTTCGAGTCGAATGTAAAGTCTCTGTTAAGTCAATAAAAATGTTTCAAACCCAATAAACGTCTCGGTAAAGTCAATCAAATCATTGGCCCGAACGCTGATTGGATACTCATCCCTCCACCATTAGCTACGAAAGGCTTTGGAGAGGGAATGAGGTGACTAAGTGAGATGAGGAGTGAGGTAATTTGTCTTGGATTTACTCTATGAGCCAGAATGATATAACTGGAATTATTTGAGTTGGTGCAGGATAATGATCCCATCAGTAACACGTTCGATAATATTCGATAAGGAATGACTAAAATTAATGCTATTATTCAGTGTAAATTATACCTCAGTGAGAATTACATTGCCACAGCCATAGAAAAAACAGACAAAAGTAAATGAAAGATCAAGTTTCCCCATTCTGAGCAAAAGGCAAAAAGATGAAGGATCGTACAGATAGAGACGCAACACACATTAACAATCACGTGATTATACGAGGTTACACGTAATAAGACTTTCAAAGCAATTGGATTTATTGGTCATTTTTTAAGTCACCAACAGATAGCAATTTCATTCGCTCAATGAAAATTTCGATTAGCGGAGGAAATCCCCGCAATTTCGAGGAAATGCTGCTGAGCGAATTGTCATCCCAGATTCGCGAATCGCGTCTCAATTTACAGGTCTCTGTAATCCGCATCGATTATTATCGACAATTTTTTTCCTCGCAAAATTGCGCAAATTGCAATAAAAATATTAAAGATCGGAAAATGTGGGCTAAACCGGATTAAACCACACTATGAGCTATACATTCAAATTCGTACATCGCAATCTTTCATCCATATATCCTAATTAATCGCACAGATAAGTGTCGCGAAAGGCTTTATCTTACAACTTTCCGACCTTTATGTCTTGGATTCTAGATGGAGGCTCCATTCTTGATAATACATCTCAAGGAACCTATTCCAAAAAATTGAGCAGAATGCTAAATTCATGAAGAATTTACATTAAAAAAAACGATTTAATTAAGAGAACCAACCCTAGATTAAAACTGAGGGATATTCATACATGGTACTGCAATTTCACATTGAATAAAAACGAGATGAACGGTAAAGCCTTAGGGATCTACAGGAACAAATATTAGGAATGTATCACATAACAAAATTCTACCAGCAAGCTAAAGAATATAATGACGTCGATTTAATAGCCTTCCCGATTCAATCATTTTACGATAAACCCTATATCATATTCATATCAAGCACAAAATAGCGAAAATATAGAAGGGGTATTAGGGAAGGCTTGACTGTAACGAAATGTTGAGGTATATAAACATGGGTGTGAACGTTAATATGGAGGACTCCGCGACGAATAACACGGGAAACATCCATGGATAACAAAAAAGGGTCGTACTTCTTGGGGGCCTCCCTGCATTGCAATGAATGCTCGGCATATCAGTGCGTCCCCGTATACAAATATAGATTTTTGCGGCAGGAAAGGAAAACACTTCACGTGAAATGCTAGACTGTGTACTTCGCATTATAGCCCTGTTTACAAACGCAACTGGGTAGAAGGTTATTAAGACTGCGTACCCGAAATGGTTGCCAAAGCTAAGAGCCAAAAGAGCTTGAAGGCGATACAAAGCAGCTCCATCGTAAAATTTAAAGTACGATTAGCATTAATATCTTCATAAGTACTCCGCTGCAGTTTGACTTACAATTGGAAGGGTCAAACGTGGTTTCTATATGGTCGTTCATCTTTACCTTGATCTGCCCACACCTCTTCTTCCACCTAGAGGCTTATCCAAACGATCTTAACTATTTTTTTATCTCTCGTTCAGTCTATACGACGAATTCATTCTTACTTTCATCCATGGACCCATTGCTTGATATTCTCCACGCGAGATTCCCTTCTGATGTTATCACTTCTCATTCTATCCAATAAGGAGTTCCCAGACATTTTTCGAAGAGCTTTCGTTTCTGCAGTTTCTAGAAGTCCTTCAGTTTTACTTCCTCGCGTTTTGTCTGTAACACATAGGCCAGTGCTGGTCGGACTGTTTCTTCGTATATCCTTGGCTTAATATTCTCAATAAGAAGCATTCTTCCAGATGGAATAATTCAGACAGCTCGCTACATCAATGACAGCATTTTGTAACAAAGTAAGCCTGAACAGAAAGTCAATCGATCCTTGGATTCTAGATAGAAAATGCACACATATAACTGAAACTTGGAGAGCGACACTTGATGGAAGTCCATTAATTAGATAATCCAAACAAAACTTGAAAAGATTCCACAAAATTTAATGACTTACTTCGACGCCTTACGCCATGTTCAGGACTGATGCTTGTCATCCCGGGATCCCTCTTCCCAAGGATCTAGGGATCCCGTAGATAGCGTCAACTTCCAGTTTCCCGGGAAAGTCAAAATTTATTCCGGCTAATCTTGGATTTACACTTCTAGTAAGTGTAATTCCCTTCTAAGCATTCCTCGCGCATCCGTAGAAGCAGAAAGAGCATTCCCCTCACCTGGCCTTCTCATTACCAATATACACTCATCCCTGAGTGATCAAGTGTTAATGAGTGTTAATAAGTCAAGTGTTAATGCTTTTTGAAGATTCATCATAAATCAGATAATACAATATAGTGATTTTAATAGCTTAGTCTCATTAGTGATTTTAAGGAAAACGAGTAACACTTAAATTTCTTACCCCTATTACTTTATCCTCAATTTTCTCCGTATTATTATAAATGTTTGTTATTAATTCTCACGTTTTTGTTTGTGATATGAGAGATTTAAACAAAAACTCAAGTTATCTGGTTAGATATGAATTAAAAGCTTGAAAATTAGAAGAATTTGAATCCTTTCACCGACAATTTGACAAAAAATCACAATCCCGGAAAATTACCGAACACTTTCATTTTTAACAACCCTGGAGTTCCGGGATTGTTGAAAATCCGGGAAATCGCAAGCCCTATCCAAGACCAAGAACAGCATAAAAAGTTGCTTGAATTATTCCGATACGCGCACTTTCATATGAGAGCTTATGTAGTACCACAATCGAGTTCGAAACTATCAACCCACATGTGTCTACCTCAAGGACGATCGCAAAACGTCGCAGTGTGAAAGCGAGATTAAAAACCCCGCCACCGCACTCTTGAACGAGTTTACAACGGTCGTGTGTATTGTGCATTCTCTCAGAGCGGCAATACCGACGCCACAGACGATCCCGCGGCCGACTCCTTTACACCTTAGTATTCTGGCTCGCTTCCAATGAATTATCACGCAGGACTTATCTCTTCGTCCTTGGCCACGGCTCAACGCCACCAAGTCGGCCATAGCTCCCTCTCGTACAGCCCCATTCTCACCCAATTTTTTCCGCCGCTAACCCTTTTTCGAATGGCAAATTGTCAAAAAGAAGGGCGGAACGCGAAGTGCTCGCGGAGCATGTCGTTCCGAAAGGGAGGAAACAGTTCTCTAGAGAGGAGACGAGGAAAGATACGACGGGGTATAAAAAAGTTGAGCCATGATGCTTGTCATCCAATGATTCCTTGGAAACTTCATTCCAGCCCATGTAATTCTCCTGACGGACAATTTTCTCTGTCTCGATCTCTTACGACAAGATTTGAATTGATCACTACGCTGAATAGTAACACGACTTACTTCTCTTTCGGCTATAATATTAACATAATCTTATTTTTATTCATCAGTCGATGCATTTAAAAGACGAATAGATTCCAGCATTTAGTAAAGCAACACACTATACAGTATCCTTACAGGAAAGAATCATTTTATAATTTAAAAGATAATAATTCGAATCTGGATGCGCAAACCATTTAAGGTTTCTGTTCCTAAGATGTTACAAAATGCTATTTAACAACAGATATTATAATCAAATATGTATTATTATGCATGCATTGGTTAAACTGCAAATTTTGCAAATATAAGAGAAATAAATCAAATAATGTAATACTGGTCTAGTACTCTTAGTAACTGAACCATAAAGGCATGTGTGCATGCACAGTATTATTGCATTATATCAATATTATTTTAACATTATGTAAAATAGGAAGCTATTAATTTAAGTTACACCGTTGACTTCTCCAAGGCTCACTAGGGAGCAGTGTTTTATAACCCATCCAAAATACATATATTTTGTCGTCTCATAATGTACACGGAATACGGAATCTAACAGAAATGGAATAGAATCGCGGAGCTTCGCGAGTTTATAGTTACGAACACTTCCGATAAAGCTTAAATTAGGGCTTCTCGAAGCTACTAACTGGAAGTGTCTACCAGGAAAATAACAAATTCCATTAGCATTCCATGTAAATTCATTGTAATTACGAGGCTATGATAAAAGAGCACCAGATGTGATAAAGAATCAATCACAAATTCTTGGTGGTGATACACCTTCCTCATACATTCATTCAATCATAAATGACCTCCAGCCTTTAGAAAAGGAGATGATATGATGAAATATAATCATATATAATTATAATTTCCTGATTGAATTAACCAAACACACCTCTTTTTGACCATCTTCCGACTGGTATTTTCTGTATGCAAAGCGATTAAAATTCCAATGTTCCTATTCACCAAAATATTATGACCGTTATAAATTATTTGTTACTTTTTATCTAAGAAAAAGCAACTTAATCTGAGTAAAATACCTGGGTGATACAATTTTCTTCGAATATTCCTGAAAACCACCTCCATCGCAGCCGAATTTTTTTCCTTTTCGAGCAAACAGTACATCTCCCTTATCCCGAAATAGAGGAAGACAATCCCCCCGATGGCGGGGCGATCGACCTTTGACGGAATCGCAAATTTCAAATAGACGGCCCTCTCGTAACGCTCGGGATGTATCGATTCCCGTGCGAATAGCGCGTTGAATCGCACGCTCTCCGAAGATGAGAACGCTTCCTTTCTGCTTCGAGACAATTGCGATGGGAAAAATTACTACGGCCGAGCGCAATGATTAACCTTTACAAGAGCGCAGCTCTCCACGCGTCGACTTCGCATGGCTTGAAGGGAAAAAAGGGAGAAATTTTTCGAGCGTCCCACAAGGGTCGCATATGGTGACCTTCCCGTTTTTTGCATTTCTCATTCGCTTCGTACGTCATCAAATGACACGCGAGAAGGACGGTCGTCAATGTTTCAACTCAAATGCGCGAGAGCAGTACAATAAAACCAACAGACGGAGAAAAAATGGCAATCATTAGAGTTACGACGCAATTTTAGGGAGATTAAGGGTTTTTGAACTCTGGAAACTAGCCACATTAAGGACTGTTCTTTGTATTTCACTCGTGTAAAGGGTAAATATATAAATATACACGGTATAAGGGCAAATAAATAAATATTTTAACACGGTCAAAGTTTTACATTACGAAGTAATATTTTCCACTCTTCCATCGGGCACTTGCGTTCCAACAGGAAAAGTCAATAAGTTTCGTGAGAAATTATGAAAGTTGACCTAAGCCTCTTACGAATTTAAATACTGCGTCAAGCTGAAACGTGTTTGACTTTCGGACGACTCACTTTGCGAGGGGACTGTGTTATCATAGAACTCTAACTGACTTGCTCAGTTTATTTATTATCAATAAAAACCTGCCATACAAAATGACCTGGTTGATCCATTTAAGTTTCTGAATATTTGAAGAGTTTAGATGGAGGAAAAGTTTGTTAAGCTCTGTTTAGAAGGTTCCGAATAAATTTTCTCGTTGACCTTTGTCTGCTTTGGAGTTAAAATTAATTAAAAATTTAGTGGCAAGTTTTAGAGGCTAACCGGAATACGTGGCCACCTGAGAATTATCTCATTACAATTTAGTTTATAACGAAAATGTCCTTATTCATTACCTAAATTTTAAGATATTATATTAAAATAATATAAGAATGTGGCGGAAACGAGGAAAGTATAAGATACGAGGTATCAGGCAATCCACCGTAGCTTACATAATATAATATTATTATATTCTGATATTAATTATTGACATGATACTGATATTCTCTACGAATTCCAAGACGAAAAATCAAATGTTTTACATATTTCATTCAAAGCTTCATAATAAAATTATATTTTAGTCGTTTCATGTCTCATATTACATTATTTAATTCCAGTAAATAAAATTACATTAACGTAGAGGCTGGACCACCATCGATATTCCTCAAGACGTTCAGAGGGCTCCAACCCGTGGCTCTTTAACTGATTCAGAGAGGTCAAGAGAATAATTCTTTTACAAAATTACGTTGTGATTTTATAATATCATTATCAAATACAATCATCATTATAAAAATTATAAAATATTATATTATATAAATTATAAAAGTTAAAATATAAGGAATGACTAAAATTAATGCTATTATTCAGTGTAAATTATACCTCAGTGAGAATTACATTGCCACAGCCATAGAAAAAACAGACAAAAGTAAATGAAAGATCAAGTTTCCCCATTCTGAGCAAAAGGCAAAAAGATGAAGGATCGTACAGATAGAGACGCAACACACATTAACAATCACGTGATTATACGAGGTTACACGTAATAAGACTTTCAAAGCAATTGGATTTATTGGTCATTTTTTAAGTCACCAACAGATAGCAATTTCATTCGCTCAATGAAAATTTCGATTAGCGGAGGAAATCCCCGCAATTTCGAGGAAATGCTGCTGAGCGAATTGTCATCCCAGATTCGCGAATCGCGTCTCAATTTACAGGTCTCTGTAATCCGCATCGATTATTATCGACAATTTTTTTCCTCGCAAAATTGCGCAAATTGCAATAAAAATATTAAAGATCGGAAAATGTGGGCTAAACCGGATTAAACCACACTATGAGCTATACATTCAAATTCGTACATCGCAATCTTTCATCCATATATCCTAATTAATCGCACAGATAAGTGTCGCGAAAGGCTTTATCTTACAACTTTCCGACCTTTATGTCTTGGATTCTAGATGGAGGCTCCATTCTTGATAATACATCTCAAGGAACCTATTCCAAAAAATTGAGCAGAATGCTAAATTCATGAAGAATTTACATTAAAAAAAACGATTTAATTAAGAGAACCAACCCTAGATTAAAACTGAGGGATATTCATACATGGTACTGCAATTTCACATTGAATAAAAACGAGATGAACGGTAAAGCCTTAGGGATCTACAGGAACAAATATTAGGAATGTATCACATAACAAAATTCTACCAGCAAGCTAAAGAATATAATGACGTCGATTTAATAGCCTTCCCGATTCAATCATTTTACGATAAACCCTATATCATATTCATATCAAGCACAAAATAGCGAAAATATAGAAGGGGTATTAGGGAAGGCTTGACTGTAACGAAATGTTGAGGTATATAAACATGGGTGTGAACGTTAATATGGAGGACTCCGCGACGAATAACACGGGAAACATCCATGGATAACAAAAAAGGGTCGTACTTCTTGGGGGCCTCCCTGCATTGCAATGAATGCTCGGCATATCAGTGCGTCCCCGTATACAAATATAGATTTTTGCGGCAGGAAAGGAAAACACTTCACGTGAAATGCTAGACTGTGTACTTCGCATTATAGCCCTGTTTACAAACGCAACTGGGTAGAAGGTTATTAAGACTGCGTACCCGAAATGGTTGCCAAAGCTAAGAGCCAAAAGAGCTTGAAGGCGATACAAAGCAGCTCCATCGTAAAATTTAAAGTACGATTAGCATTAATATCTTCATAAGTACTCCGCTGCAGTTTGACTTACAATTGGAAGGGTCAAACGTGGTTTCTATATGGTCGTTCATCTTTACCTTGATCTGCCCACACCTCTTCTTCCACCTAGAGGCTTATCCAAACGATCTTAACTATTTTTTTATCTCTCGTTCAGTCTATACGACGAATTCATTCTTACTTTCATCCATGGACCCATTGCTTGATATTCTCCACGCGAGATTCCCTTCTGATGTTATCACTTCTCATTCTATCCAATAAGGAGTTCCCAGACATTTTTCGAAGAGCTTTCGTTTCTGCAGTTTCTAGAAGTCCTTCAGTTTTACTTCCTCGCGTTTTGTCTGTAACACATAGGCCAGTGCTGGTCGGACTGTTTCTTCGTATATCCTTGGCTTAATATTCTCAATAAGAAGCATTCTTCCAGATGGAATAATTCAGACAGCTCGCTACATCAATGACAGCATTTTGTAACAAAGTAAGCCTGAACAGAAAGTCAATCGATCCTTGGATTCTAGATAGAAAATGCACACATATAACTGAAACTTGGAGAGCGACACTTGATGGAAGTCCATTAATTAGATAATCCAAACAAAACTTGAAAAGATTCCACAAAATTTAATGACTTACTTCGACGTCTTACGCCATGTTCAGGACTGATGCTTGTCATCCCGGGATCCCTCTTCCCAAGGATCTAGGGATCCCGTAGATAGCGTCAACTTCCAGTTTCCCGGGAAAGTCAAAATTTATTCCGGCTAATCTTGGATTTACACTTCTAGTAAGTGTAATTCCCTTCTAAGCATTCCTCGCGCATCCGTAGAAGCAGAAAGAGCATTCCCCTCACCTGGCCTTCTCATTACCAATATACACTCATCCCTGAGTGATCAAGTGTTAATGAGTGTTAATAAGTCAAGTGTTAATGCTTTTTGAAGATTCATCATAAATCAGATAATACAATATAGTGATTTTAATAGCTTAGTCTCATTAGTGATTTTAAGGAAAACGAGTAACACTTAAATTTCTTACCCCTATTACTTTATCCTCAATTTTCTCCGTATTATTATAAATGTTTGTTATTAATTCTCACGTTTTTGTTTGTGATATGAGAGATTTAAACAAAAACTCAAGTTATCTGGTTAGATATGAATTAAAAGCTTGAAAATTAGAAGAATTTGAATCCTTTCACCGACAATTTGACAAAAAATCACAATCCCGGAAAATTACCGAACACTTTCATTTTTATCAACCCTGGAGTTCCGGGATTGTTGAAAATCCGGGAAATCGCAAGCCCTATCCAAGACCAAGAACAGCATAAAAAGTTGCTTGAATTATTCCGATACGCGCACTTTCATATGAGAGCTTATGTAGTACCACAATCGAGTTCGAAACTATCAACCCACATGTGTCTACCTCAAGGACGATCGCAAAACGTCGCAGTGTGAAAGCGAGATTAAAAACCCCGCCACCGCACTCTTGAACGAGTTTACAACGGTCGTGTGTATTGTGCATTCTCTCAGAGCGGCAATACCGACGCCACAGACGATCCCGCGGCCGACTCCTTTACACCTTAGTATTCTGGCTCGCTTCCAATGAATTATCACGCAGGACTTATCTCTTCGTCCTTGGCCACGGCTCAACGCCACCAAGTCGGCCATAGCTCCCTCTCGTACAGCCCCATTCTCGCCCAATTTTTTCCGCCGCTAACCCTTTTTCGAATGGCAAATTGTCAAAAAGAAGGGCGGAACGCGAAGTGCTCGCGGAGCATGTCGTTCCGAAAGGGAGGAAACAGTTCTCTAGAGAGGAGACGAGGAAAGATACGACGGGGTATAAAAAAGTTGAGCCATGATGCTTGTCATCCAATGATTCCTTGGAAACTTCATTCCAGCCCATGTAATTCTCCTGACGGACAATTTTCTCTGTCTCGATCTCTTACGACAAGATTTGAATTGATCACTACGCTGAATAGTAACACGACTT
>KZ308506.1:293637-304482 GCA_000376725.2 Ladona fulva
ACCTTCTCCATTCTACGCCACACCCACATCTCAAATGCCTCCAATCTTTTGATGTCCTCTTTTCGTAAGGTCCACGTTTCACACCCATATAGCAAAACACTCCATATCAAGGATTTTACCAATCTTTTCCTGATTCCTTTATCGAGACCCTTTGTCATTAATTCTCTTCGCTTGATAAAAGCTTCTTTGGCCAATGACTAGAGGGTCAGACACCCTCCGCAGCACACCAAAAGGCAGCTCGCAAGGTACACTATAGATGAGGAAGATATTATACACAAAGTAGAAGACTTATAAAAAGTGATAGGAATGGGCTGGTTAAATGTGAGTGAAAAACCGCTTTGAACAGGGAGCCAGAAAACGGATGTCATCTTTTGGTTCCGAGAGAAACGCCCACCGGCGGATTGCGTCGCAAATGGAATTTTAACCATTCCAGGGAAAGCGTCGAACACCTACGAAAACATCGTGATGTAAACATCCGAAGCGGAATTGAAATTTGTCCAACCGGACGTGCGTCCTTTGCGAAATAATTTATACTGTTTGGCGTAACGGAGGGCCTTCGCCGCGGGGGTGCAAAGAAGGCGGAATTCGCCCCGAACTAATCAAACCCAATTAAACGTGGGGTGGGGATGAAAAAGATTTACTCCGGACGATATCTCATGCTGCGCACACCGTCGAAAATTCTGGGACGCAACTTTCTTCGCCGCTTAACAGTTGGCTTTGGAGCGAATTTACAACCGTAATGCAATAATACCCGACTCACTACACGAACCGTTACGCCTACCATACGCAGGTGAGTGGAATATTTTTATCCATCCTCTGGATGTAAAAGGTAAAACGTATCTTATTATTTTCGTTTCAATCTTGATGAAAAAGGAGATAACATGAAAGCTATCGATAAAAACTAACTTATGTGTGAATGATGCTGATGATTAGTATTTATCAAGGTCACTCCCTAATGAATGCCGCGTAAAGCGTATTCAACACTAATTATTGGCGGATCCAAGGGGGCTATCACCCCCCTCTTGAACTAGGATCTGACTAGGAGCTTGAATTAAAATCAGGATTTGAGTCCTTTCCACGATCATTGTATCTACTATATACTTATATAATGACAAATAGCATTATATGGTAGACGACTCAAGTATACAAAGCATAAGCATTTGGTAAACATATAATACGGACAGCAGTTTTAATTAAAGTCAAGGTACAACGTCTGCCTTACAGAGAAAGAATTTTTAAGTGAGGAGCCAGAGGCAAGGCTCTCTGTTTTTAATTACTAGAGAGATTAATTAATCACTAAAGAAATTAAGAGACCATTCTGTAATTCAAGAGCGCACGACCCAAATAAAACAAACGAGGCTTCCGAGCGAAATTGTCGCTTACGATATTAAAGTGGCATCAACTTCAACGACTGCCACTTTTAGAGAAAGTCATGTGTTTAATAAAAGCGTGCTTACAGCTAGGTGACGTTGTAAAAGTTTTCAAGAAGTTGCCAGGGCTTCAATTGTGGAATACTACGATAATGAATTCCACATCTAAAAAAAATATAACAGCATTTTTGTCTCATTAATCGATAGACTTTTCATGCCACTTTTGTTTAACCATAGGGCAGCCATATTCTAATGGAAAGAAACAGGGACATTTCAATTTCTGAAGCTGGTTAAATCGGGACGTTACTTTAAAACTTACTCTGAGATTATATAATCTGCTTTTAAGATATTGTAAGTTTGTACAGCGTTACTGATTTACGATTCCTTGCGAAATTAGTTCTATCAATGAAATACTCGTACATTACATTATATTCATTCTCCGAGATTTTACATCAAACAGGGACAACATACGAATTGACTGGGACCATAAATAACATCCGTGATAGTGGAAAAACGGGACGTATGGTAAGCATATTTAAGTACCATGGTACCGAGACACAATATCGTCCACAAGTAATGTATTAGTAAACGGCATGATTTCCTAGATTTAAAAACACGTGATATGTACGGTTGAATTTACGAAATCATTTTGGTCACTGGGGTATAGTTTTGTTCACCAGCATTTCCGTCGATGAAAATATTAAATTATTTCAAGTAAAATTATCCCGAGAACGATTTCCAATATCTCAAATGCTTTAGAGTATTCGTCCAAAAAGTGGAAGATCCAGGTTCGAATCCCGATCTCGCNTAATCATGCGTGAAGCATCAGAGGGGAATTGAAGGAATGGCAAACAAGTGCTGCTCGCTTCCCGTACGCTCTCGACTCAACCAAACTCCGGACGTCTGTTTTAAAAGCCACTTGAGTGAGGTCAATTTTCGAGCATTAACTACCTTTGCAGGCTTAATTCATGGAAAGAGGCGCTTGTTACCTTACAATTAATTATTCAGCGTGCATGCGGTGGATATACGTCATAGACAGGAAATAACAGCCGTATCTGCCCGCATGTCGTATCGCCACTAACAGCGGCTAATGAGACATCACCCCCTTCCTTTTTTCACTTTCGTCGTCCGTCGAAAAAATAAGTTTTCATTCACGAAGAAAATAAAGCTATATCCTTGTTCACGTAGGAAGGCTATGATAACGTGCTTTCCGTAGATTCTCGTGACTTTGAAAAACTAAATTATAATGCTCAAATTTGCGGAAAATTAGTGCGAAGACGTACCAGAATCCTTAAGGAAATGCTACCGATGGATATAAATGGGCAGAACATACATTTTTAGTGTTACTTACATTATATTACAATTTTCTGATCTTTAATTTCCTGTTACGCTACTTCAATTTTTAAAAAGTGACGAAAAACGCTTTGGTTCACATGCTTGATTTTAGGTGAGGAAATGAAAGAGAAATAGTTTGCTGTAGCCGGGAATCGAACCCATTTTTCCGGCAGTATCTCTGAATACTAACCACGACAGAACAATTTCTTATGCTCGCTCCTAGCCCTACCAACTCTTAGAATTCCTACTCTAAGTTTTTCTCTTTAATTTCTTTATCTACTTCAATTGTGTCAAATTAGTTCATTGCGCAATTTAAAACTAACTATGCGGATCTCCTCGAATTGACTCCTTATAAATTTTTCAGGCACAGGAAAGAATTTGCTTCTAGAAAGCCGTGTACCGGAGCATATTCGTCCGAGATAAGCATGCGGACCACTGGCTGGAAATCGTCTCCATCAGAGAAGAATAACTGTTTTCCTGGAAGGATGTCTGTGAAGCAATCAGGCCGCAATTAAGTAGTGTTGCCTCAAAAATCATGAATTTCAGCGCTGAATGAATTAAAAGAGAATATTTTCCATCTTACTGTCACTTAACGTAACATAAGAGAGAGGGATGAAAAAATTAAATGCCAGGAGCGGTCGAAAGAAGTAAAAAGAGGCCGTACTGAACGCTTGGAAAGGCCGCAGGTTGCTTGGAGTTTGCTCACCTCTGGTCCTATCCTTCCTAATACCCTGGAGTACACATTTCAGAAAACAAACATTTCGCTGGAAATTTAACACTGAAATTGCTACCTTACCCAATACCTCAAATTGAATTTTTAAAACGAAAGAGCATTACTTATTCCTTTAATACGGCTCGCAGGCAGACAGGAGGCAATTAAACATCTTATCGACAAAAGGATTCCGGAAATCATTAACATCATTATTTAGAAGAAGACTTTCTTCCGGTAAAATCGTTCCTTCCGATCACCACAATATCCGTCCAAAACAAATGAGATCAACTCCTTCCTTTTGCGTCTTTCCGCAATAAAAACTAGACCGAACCGGACGCGCGTCTAATTTTTGAACGTGCGTCACTCCGATAACAAAGAGCTTTAACCTCACGAAAAAAAGAGCCCCATACAGAGAAATGAGGAAAAAAGAGACCCCTGGAAGGAATGCAACCGGGAGAAATGAAAAGGAAGCAGTTTTTAACCTTTAGTTCATCAACATGACCTTGTAAATTGCGTTGTGTTCAAATAACGAAAGGAGCTAACATGATTTAGTGAGTTGTACCATTACTGACGTAACGATTAACAGCTTTTATGGAAAAATCGAAGTAATTTTACACCAGCCACATAAACGTGAATCGGTTAAAACCGAATGCTTTTCGGACAAATTTCATGTTTTCGCAAATAACTGAGCACAGTTATGCGTAGTAATTCCTGCCAACACCACACATCTCTTTTCAGAAAAATTCGAATCAATGGAATATTTTAATAAGTAATACAACTCACGTGGATGTATAGAGCTAAATTATTACAAAAACATCAACTTATGCAAATAATAACAATAATTATTACTTTAATGTTAATGTTTTTATTATAATGATTTTTATTGATGTTGTTTTATAATTATAATTATTATTGCTATGATTTTGCAAATAAAGTTAATTATAACGGCGATAACATGCTACATTTCCACAGTGAAAATTCACTTTTGAAGTGTACCATGTGCTTCAAACCCGCAATTACAGCCTTCCACGAGGTAAGACATTCCGATAATGAATTTATGATTATCATTTCTTTGACAAAAAATAGATTTCCCTGTTATATCTATTGATAATAATCGGACGAATACCAACACATGCATCTATGCCCCAGCCAGATAAAACCCACATAGATGGGATTCGAGCTACAGTTCCCTCTAATTTTTTTCCATATTTAAGGAAATAGCTGACGCCGCTATGTTTATGAAACTACGCCGATATTACCTAGGCAGAATTTTATGCTGCATTTTTTTTCTGATTATATTCATTTACATTACTAAATTAGTCATGTAATGTAGAGGAGAGTTGACTATATCGCACCACTTCCCATATCGCACTACTTCCCATATCGCACCACTTCCCATATCGCACCACTAGACCAAAAACTGAAATACTGCACACTTCACGGTCCCATCTATCAACTACATTTGAGACTTTTATCATCCCCCAAGTAAGCCTCACTTCAGCTGTGGCAGCCGGTGAAGTAATAAGAGTTATGTGTGCATATCAAGAAAATAAGGGTCTTTAGAGCTAATTTTTCGGATATTATAAAAATACAGGACACAGTCGAGTCGTATTTCTTTTATTTTAGGTAAATGTCACATTTGTGTACTCTCTTAGGTGGCATTTAGTGCCATCACTACCGTGGTATTCAGACGCGTTTAGGCAAGGAAAATAATTTCTTTCAAAACGGCGGGGGTTCCCAAATTGTTCCCGCACCACATCGTCGTGCAGGATGCGTGCAAATAAACTTTGAAATAATTCAAGGTAGAGTTTATTAAAAAACGTTCAAAATTTTTTCAAATACGTACAGGTGAATTTTGTGTAAATGATTTAAAATTTTTGAATTTTTCAATCATAAAAGTTTCAGATATTTGTTATTTCGTAAAATGTAAGCATTTTTTTCTTTTCTTATTCTGAGGACATATTAATACAAATCGTTCCTTCCATTATGGTTCTAAAATTATAAACTTTCAAAAGATACTTTCTAATGGGACTAATTTGGTTAAGGCTTGTTATTCATTAGTATTTTAAAGTGGGGTGCGATTTAGGAAACCTGTTGCCAAAATCGCACTGCTTTCAAAGGTTTAAAATTANCGTAATAATTATTCACAAAATAAACCATAACAAAGGCACTATCTCACTAAAGAATAATCATTAACATTTATAACAAAAATCTTGACAATTTGTGTGCAGAAATCCAATATTGCTCATTTGCTACCACATGTAATACAGCAATTAACTAAATTTAAAAATTTTCGAAGATTAACTCTCTGATTTCTTATTAATAAAGTTCTGAGATGGCGATGGAGATTGTCATCGAAACGGCATCGGAAATATCGCCTGATTTCACCTGCGTACAAACCCGAGAATAGTTCTTCGATGCAGTTTACAACCAAAAAGTTACAAATCATTCCATAAAAACATCAATATAATAAATACTAAACTACCATTATCGATAAATTATTTATGAATGAAATATACAGCCAATTACATTCATAGTGATTTATTTATGAATGATTTATATGCGATTAGTGAGTTGTGATTTGTGATTGTGTGTGATTAGTGAGTGATGAGAATAGTGATAGTGATTTATAATTCATATTTATGAATGAAATATACAGCCAATTACATTCATAGCGATTTTGTCGCCAAATGTAGTAATTTTTTCTGTTTAGCGACATTTCGCACTCCTTGGAGTACGTTCTACCACGTCGACCCTCCACAACCTACTCACGTCATGTTTGATTTGTTTTAAATAACAATTACATTACTTTCAGTCGATGAAAGTTATAATAACCGTACTGTACATTTAATTTGTGTAGTTTCTGATTTTATACTCCATTAGTATAAAAAATTTAAGCTATTTAATTTTGATTACTTTTTAGCGAGTTTAGCTGATTTTCAGTGTGCATCTAGCGACATCTTCAAAAATTAATTGGCATCTGTGAGTACATAATCTGTGCTTTGCGAAGTTTCTATACGAGCCGATTAAATCTACAGGTAAAACCTTACACAACCCCGTGGTACACCAATGAATGAATTCCACGCGACGTTCACCGATAATGACGCCGACGGAGACGCACCAATCCTTTTAATTTGCATATCTCAAGGATTAAATAAAAAAACAATCCGACGACGTCTTCCCCTACACAGGCTCGGCGAAGGATTAATTCAACGGCGGGAAGGAAGGAGTCCTCGCAAACTTAAAAGAGCGCAAATTTTATTTCCGATAAAGCGCGCGAGTCGCGATACCCCACCCAGTTTTTCGGAACTGGGTTAACTGCGACACTTTTTAAATTTTTTCTTCGGTTCCCGCCTCATTTCCCTGATTGAAATTAAGCAAACAAACCTCCATAACGCCTTATCTCCTCTCGTCCATCTCTCGACTGGAATTGTTTCCGTATGCAAAGCGAAGGAAAAATCTTTCTTCATCTCCCGTGGATTCTTACCACGAAGTTCAGCGAGAGGGAGAGACGTGATCGGGATGCGAAGCTTAGTGCTCCCACGTTCGGAGAGATACGTCGGGAATAAGGAGGTGCGATTTAAGCGACTCGAAGAAGACGTTCCCTTTGCATCGCCCGGATATTAATTTCGCAGATAGCGTCGGAGAAGTAATCCGACTGATAAAGCTGAATACAGTTGCTGGAGCTTCGCTGGAGAATATAATTACGGCCGTAATTTTCGGAAATTTTTGCGTGAATAAAAATCGCACCGCTCCTAGAAATTCGCGATAGAAACTCCGGATAAGGATTCTTAATTTCGTTTTCCTGGGTTTGAAAAATTAAATCGCAATTTGATTTACAGGGGGAGAAGCCAGTGACTATATTTAACTGAAGTGCAACAAAGTTTAAAAATAACCTCAAACTACAAATAGGTTGCTCTAGTAACTTTACACCATCAGCATCGTTTATCACCATTTATTGCATCGGCTGCATATGGCGGAGTGGTTAGCGTGCTAGCGCTCCAACAGAAAGGTACCACATTCGAGTCCTGACTGATAGGATTTTTCTTGTTACAGAGCGGTTGTGTGTGCTACTGAATATAAATCAATGGATGTAAGACATCCTGTTTTCAGTAAAGAAATTACTGCTATCCTTTTCGATGGCTATATAGTCACTTCAACCTTAAGGAACCATGAAGACAGCTTTAGTAAATTTTTTTCGTGGCATAAATGTTCGATAATATTTCGATGCAATTCGGAAAAATTGTACCGAGAACGGATATGCAATGTCGCCTTATGGAGCGAAGATTGAGAAGAGTTACATTGAACTCATACCCAGGAAAAATAGGACTTCTGGTAATAAAATGACAAGGACGAAAAGGCCTAGATATATGTCTGAAGCGAAAGAAGGAAAAAGAGTGGAACAGTATTGCGAATCATAGAGGCCCCTAGCATACGAGGATCATCATCGTACACCAGGAGTCACTACAATATTATTTATTCCGCATCAATAAAACCCTTACAATCCTAAATATGCCTTCCAAAAGAAAATGCGATGGTATTCACCGTTTCCCTTCGGAACAGGAAATGTTTTCCTTAAGATGAGTAAAGGTGAGAATGACCGGGACACTTCCTAGGCGGTTCCTCAAAACCAATTGTGCTACCTCACAGAGCAGTCTTTTTCCTTATTTTCCGCGGACATCGTAGAACGAATGGTGGCTCCGACTAAGCGAAACCTACCACCGCCACGGTCCTCATAGAGGGAACTGACCCACAATTTCACATCCGTTCATCTGTCGGGTTTTTCTGGGCGCACACCGATAGGTGCAAAATAATACCCTTACCTGTCTAGACGATAAAGAAGCAGGTATTACTTTGTGGTAGCTATTAACACAAAAAAGCTCCATGACAGAAACGTTTGTTCTCATGGAACCTTACCTCTGCTTAGGATATTTTTATATCTAATAGAATCTAATAGCGTAGATTAGGTAAGATGTAAATACACCTCCTGCCATACGCCACTGGCAGCTTGCAGGGCATCTAAATCTAAAATCTAAACAGTAATAAATCGATGTAGTTTTCGCATCTGTAATAAATTAATTATTACCCTAAACCGACTTCTGCTGTGAAGGTGTAAGAGAGATTATATTACCATTATTATGGCCTTCCACGAAGTAACTCCTCCGCACATTGCATTTCATAAGAAAGCTTTTTGGCGAGGAGATTCTTGATGCACAGTTACACCCTGTTCTTTCACTTCTATGTTCATTCTTTAAACTCCCTCCGAACAGCTTCATACCAATTCAATTGAAAAGTCGTGACTCTCATAACTCCGCACCTCTTTCATCACACTTCGATGTTCTTTCTTAATCGTTTCTCAATTGAAAAACGCGCTTTAGAAGTTCGCCATCCGTGAATTCAGCCATGAAAGCTAGTACAAGGGACATCGCACACAAGTATATGGTAGACGACTCAAGTATACAAAGCATAAGCATTTGGTAAACATATAATACGGACAGCAGTTTTAATTAAAGTCAAGGTACAACGTCTGCCTTACAGAGAAAGAATTTTTAAGTGAGGAGCCAGAGGCAAGGCTCTCTGTTTTTAATTACTAGAGAGATTAATTAATCACTAAAGAAATTAAGAGACCATTCTGTAATTCAAGAGCGCACGACCCAAATAAAACAAACGAGGCTTCCGAGCGAAATTGTCGCTTACGATATTAAAGTGGCATCAACTTCAACGACTGCCACTTTTAGAGAAAGTCATGTGTTTAATAAAAGCGTGCTTACAGCTAGGTGACGTTGTAAAAGTTTTCAAGAAGTTGCCAGGGCTTCAATTGTGGAATACTACGATAATGAATTCCACATCTAAAAAAAATATAACAGCATTTTTGTCTCATTAATCGATAGACTTTTCATGCCACTTTTGTTTAACCATAGGGCAGCCATATTCTAATGGAAAGAAACAGGGACATTTCAATTTCTGAAGCTGGTTAAATCGGGACGTTACTTTAAAACTTACTCTGAGATTATATAATCTGCTTTTAAGATATTGTAAGTTTGTACAGCGTTACTGATTTACGATTCCTTGCGATTCACTTAATTCTATCAATGAAATACTCGTATATTACATTATATTCATTCTCCGAGATTTTACATCAAACAGGGACAACATACGAATTGACTGGGACCATAAATAACATCCGTGATAGTGGAAAAACGGGACGTATGGTAAGCATATTTAAGTACCATGGTACCGAGACACAATATCGTCCACAAGTAATGTATTAGTAAACGGCATGATTTCCTAGATTTAAAAACACGTGATATGTACGGTTGAATTTACGAAATCATTTTGGTCACTAGGGTATAGTTTTGTTCACTAGCATTTCCGTCGATGAAAATATTAAATTATTTCAAGTAAAATTATCCCGAGAACGATTTCCAATATCTCAAATGCTTTAGAGTATTCGTCCAAAAAGTGGAAGATCCAGGTTCGAATCCCGATCTCGCGAGACTTTTCCTACTCCGCTTTATCCTTCGAAATTTCAAATTATATTAATGGGGAAGGAATAAGATAAATCCATGAACGTTCCAAGTCCTCAAGAATAATATCTCCTTAGCTTTGATTCTCGCAAAGTACAGGTATGAAACGTGGACTTTGTCTTTATTTAAGTCTACGCTTTACACCAATAACCCAAGTTAAGGAGGTAAAATTCTTTTGAGCTTCTAACAGAGACTCTTGATTTTAGGCTGAAATTAAATCGAATAAGGAGAGTTTTCTAGAAAAACTGTTTAGAAGGATAAAGGAAGGTAAAGAATGATTCCAACGTATACATTCCGCATCCGAGATCCGTCATCCAAGCGTTGCATTCGTGAATTAGAAAAAATACAGCGTTAATCCGGGTGTTTTGTTATGAACAGCTACGAAATATCCATGTGCGTTACCTATATGCTCCTTGACGTTAGGATAGGAATAGTAGTAATGAAAGGGATGAAATTTTTTATTAAACATGCTCGATATATTCTGTTAGAATTAATCTCGGAATATAGGGTATGCATCCATGCTATTGGTCGCTGTTTATTATACTAAATATTATATTATTATATATCTATATATTACTGGTATGCTTTACGTTGACCGGACACTAAAAATATACCAGGGATATAGATAGGACTAGCAGTTTCAAAGATTCATTTATACGCAGATTATACGCAACAGTAGCAGACTAGAGGGTACATAAGTGTTCTACCTTTCGGTAGGTCCATGTGCCCTAATATTCCCTATTCATAGCCCTTTCCCTCGCTACCTGGTAATTTACTCCACCCTTTATGTCATCTAACATTTTTTGCCTTTGCCTTCCCCTCTGTCTTTTCCCTTGCATTCTACCCTCTATTACATTCTTCAGCAATCCCTCTCCTCTCAATATCTGACCCACCCATTTCT